>JAXIVJ010006729.1:0-65002 GCA_036785665.1 Chirona hameri | reverse complement strand
AAACACGAGACACACATACATACATATTTTTATTACATACACTTGTACAGTGTCAGTGTTGATGGAGCCGTGGGGGTGCCGTCATTGCAACAACCGGAGACTGTTGCCAGTCTCCCTGGCTCCGGCGCCTCGGCGAGACCTGGTTGTGGGGTGTATTTAGCTGGGCGAAAAGTTCTGAATAATAAAAAACCCAGCGTCTAAGGCAAAGGGGAAAAAACCTGCGCGGTGGGCCAAAAATGCGCAAGGCCAAAAACCCCTGTTATATTTGATTAGCTAAACGTGTTTGGTAGAGATAATCTAAGAGGAGACCTATCAGTTCAGGATAACTATCACCTAACAGTGTTTGAAGATTTAATGTGATGTGATTTTGTTGTGTGTAATTAATAATGTTCTGTCGTTTATCGTTGTGTACTGGGCAAGTAATAAGTAAGTGCTTGATTGTGTAGCGCGGATAACCTGGGCAATGTTGGCAATTTGGTGGCGGGAGATTCTCCATAATATAATAATGCGTAATTTTTGTATGACCGAGACGGAGGCGCGCTAATATCACCTCCTCTCTACAATTCTGGTGACTAGATATAAAATGTTGGACTTTTGGCTTGATTGGATAAAGATGAAAATGCGGAGCTGCGTCCCATTCGCGCTGGCGCAGTATGCTAAGTTGAGAATTAATATAATTTAACACGTCTGATACTGGGCTTGGAAGTTGGTTTACTGAAGGTAATTCTAGGCTCAATTTCGCAAGTCTGTCGGCTTCCTCGTTTCCCGGGATACCGGCGTGTCCTGGGATCCAGAGGAATTTAATACTATTGTTTTTACTGTTTAAATACTTGATTAGTTGTCTGATTTTAAATACTATCGGGTTTCTACAGTCACTAATCGAGGAAATGGCCGTGAGCGAGGCGGACGAGTCTGTGCAAATGACTACTTCCTTAAGTTTTTCTTTTCTGACATATATTAATGCTAATAAAATGGATGACAATTCCGCTGTGTATACGCTATTTATGTCGGGAAGTCTAAAGTTATTGCTAACTGTGTTTGTGTAGAATGCACCACCGGTTCGGCCGTCGCCCCGTGAACCGTCTGTGTATATGTATGTGTATGTGTTGTGTTGTGCTTTGTGTTCGTGGAAGAGTGTGAGTGTCTCTGACGCGGTGACTGTGTTTGTGTTGTGTGTGAAGAGGCGGTGTGTGTCTGGTGTTGTGTCGAGCCAGTGAGATGTGAGTGGTAGCGTTGGCATTGTGGTGATGTGAGCGATGTTGAATAGTGTGAGTGTTTGTCTGATTCTGTGACTGATAAGCGGGTGTCGTTTTTGTAGTAGTGTTTGTCGTCTAGTGGGTGCGGGGTGATTTAATATGTGGAATGTTGGGCGTGTGGGGTGTGAACTTGCTCTGGCGTAGAATCTAAGTAATGTGTATTTGCGTCGGCGGCAGAGTGTGGGAATGTTTGTGTCGATGTGTAAGTTTGTGGTGTTGGTGGTGCGGCAGGCTCCAGTCACGATGCGCAAGGCAGCGTTTTGGACAGTTTGCAATTTTTTAATTTGTTTGGAACATATGTCATCAAATAAGAATGCGTTATAGTCCAGTACTGGGCGTATCAGGGAAGTATATAGTTGGAGGAGAGTGGCACGATCTGCGCCCCACTCTCGACCAGCCAATGACTTCATAATATTAATTCGTCGCGTACATCTCTGCACTAAATGAAGTGTGGGATGAACGAGAGACGTGTGTCTAGCGTTATTCCCAGATACTTGAATGATTTGACAAAAGGGATAATTTGATTGTTATATTTTAATGGAATGTAGGGTTCCACATATGCGGGTTTCTTTGAAAAAATTAGAGATGCAGATTTACTTGGAGAAATTTCCAGACCCCATTGGTCGCACCATACCTTTATATCAATGAGTACTAGTTGTAACATTTTGCTGGCTTGATCGACACTCGGGTGCGAGAACCACACCGCCAGGTCATCAGCGTACATTGAAAATTTGAGACCTTTGTCGATCTTGTTAATATTACTGAAAATGTCGTTAATCATAATTAAAAATAGGGTCGGGGAGAGGACCGATCCCTGTGGGACACCGTGGTCCTGATTTTGATTTGGAGAATATGTGTTGCCGCACCTTACATTAAAAGTAATCGAATGGTTACCCAAAACAACTTGTGAGACGCATGCGCCGAGAAGTCACCTGTCCGCGTGTTTTACGACAGCGCCAACAGAAAACAAAATCTGATCTAGATGGTTATCTCACCCTACCATATATTGATGAAGCGATGTGTGCTAAAGTTAACAGGATTGTAAAAAAAAGTCAGAACTAGATGTAAAAGTAGCATGGGAAAACAAAAATACTCTGAAGAACAGTCTTGTTTGTTCGGCCTTTTCGCCGCCTGAGTCCCGTCTGGCAGAAGAGTATGCAATGCTTGTCAGTCAGGTTTAAAGGGAAAGTGTTTGACGTCGGGTGTTGTGTATTGTGTAACGTGCGTACTGTGTGAAAGGAAGGGCGATCATATATATTACGTGGGGGAGTCACGACGGCCCATTCGATTACGGTTCAATGCACATGTTTTAGCAGCGAGAAACAAGACGCCAGACACTCCCATTGGTGATCACTTTATTTCGGTCCATGGTGACTATCGAATCCCGCGTAATGAAATACCTATTTCAGTTCACATTTTGCAAAAACAAAAGATCATCCCCATCGTAAGATATGCGAATCGCTCTTCATTCGTCAGTTGAAACCCGTCATGAACAGAAATATCTCCTCCTGGCGTATCATCTCATAACTATGTAATCCTATGTAATCACATGCATTTGAAACTTAGTCAAGGTTTAGACAACAGCTTGTTTTTTTAAAACTTATTTCGTTGAAAGTGTATACGAACAGAGGCCTATTTCCAGGGGTGTGGTTTTATGAAAATAGTTGTGGGTGCCCAAACTGAAATTTATTCCCCCCCCCCCTCCCCTCCAGCAGTCAACACAAAACATTGGTGCTGGTTTTTCGTAGATAGGGGAAGGTGGAGAATTTGGATCACTACGATGGCGAAAACTCCAGTGAGTTTGATCATGACCATGATAATAGAGCAAATAACCGGTAATCTCATAATAAATAAATAAATAAATTGAGCCCGAAGTTATACTGTTAAAAAATTAGTCTGTTCAGGCTTCATCGGCAATGGTAATACCAGATTTTAACAGATTTATTTGGAAAAATAAATGGACGTTGAAGTAAATATATGTGCATTGTGCATCGAACAACTTCAAGCATAAAATAAAACGAGGCTTTAATAAGCTTATGTTCAGTTTTTTGACAGCTAGTGTCATGGCAAAATGTATTATGTGCAGGGGCGGCGGAAGAGGGGGGAGGGGGGGGGGGGGGAGGGGCAGTTGCCTCCCCCCCCCCCCCCCCAAAAAAAAAAAAAATCAGGGGGGCAGGGGGGGCAGTTGCCCCCCCCCCCCCCCAATCAGCCGAGGGGCGCTTTGTGTTTGGCAGGGGCTGCGGATTCCAAGAGAACGCCAAGGCCAAGGGAAGCCAAGGGGGGCCTCCGGACGCCTGAAGGGGCACTCTGGCTGCCTGAGGGAGCGCTCTGGCCGCCTGAGGGGGCGCTCTGGGTGCCTGAAGGGGCACTCTGGCTGCATGAGGGGCGCTCTGGCAACCTGAGGGGGCGCTCTGGCCGCCTGAGGGGGCGCTCTGGCCGCCTGAGGGGGCGCTCTGGCCGCCTGAGGGGGCGCTCTGGCTGCCTGAGGGGGCGCTCTGGCCACCTGAGGGGGCGCTCTGGTCGCATGAGGGGGCGCTCTGGCCGCATGAGGGGGCGCTCTGGCCACCTGAGGGGGCGCTCTGGCCACCTGAGGGGGCGCTCTGGCCACCTGAGGGGGCGCTCTGGCCACCTGAGGGGGCGCTCTGGCCACCTGAGGGGGCGCTCTGGCTGCCTGAGGGGGCGCTCTGTCCGCCCGAGGGGGCGCTCTGGCCGCCTGAGGGGGCGCTCTGGCTGCCTGAGGGGCGCTCTGGCTGCCTGAGGGGCGCTCTGGCTGCCTGCGGGGGGTGCTCTGGTCGCCTGAGTGGGCGCTCTGGCTGCCTGAGGGGCGCTCTGGCTGCCCGAGGGGGCGCTCTGGCTGCCTGAGGGGGCGCTCTGGCTGCCTGAGGGGGCGCTCTGTCAGCCTGAGGGGCACTCTTGCCGCCTGAGGGGGCGCTCTGACCGCCTGAGGGGGCGCTCTGGCTTCCGGAGGGGGCGCTCTGGCTTCCGGAGGGGCGCTCTGGCTTCCGGAGGGGGCGCTCTGGCTTCCGAAGGGGGCGCTCTGGCTTCCGGAGGGGGCGCTCTGGCCGCATGAGGGGGGCTCTTGTCACATGAGGGCCGCTCTGGCAGCCTGAGGGGGATGCTCTCTGGCCGCCTGAGGGGGCGCTCTGGCCTCCTGAGGGGGCGCTCTGGCTTCCGGAAGGAGCGCTCTGGCCGCATGAGGGGGGCTCTTGCCACATGAGGGCCGCTCTGGCAGCCTGAGGGGCGCTCTGGCAGTGGCGGTGGAAGAGGAGGGGGGGGGGGGGGGCAGGGGAAGGAGGCAGTTTCCCCCAAACTCAGCCGAGGGGAGAATGTGTTTGGCAGGGGCTGCTGGCCTGAGAGGGGGCACTCTGTCGCCTGAGAGGGGGCGCTCTGGACGCCTGAGAAAAGGCGCTCGGGCCGCCTGAGAGGAGGCGCTCAGGCCGCCTGCGAGGGGGTGCTCTGTCTGCTTGAAAGGGGGCGCTCTGGCCACCTGAGAGGGGGCGCTCTGGCCGGAGGAGAAGGTGTGCTCTGGCCGCCTGAGAGGGGGTGCTCTGGTTGCCTGCTTGAGAGGGCCGCTCTGGCCGGTTGAGAAGGGGCGCTCTGGCCGCCTGAAAGAGGGCCCTCTGGCTGCCTGAGAGGGGTCGTTCTCTCCACCTGAGTGGGGGTGCTCTGGACGCTTGAGAGGGGCGCTCTGTCCGCCTGAGGGGACTCTTTGGCCGCCTGAGGGGCGCTCTGGCCGCCTGTGTTTCAAGGCCTCATCTTACATGGATTTGAAAGGAAATAGTATCCGTTCACGAAAACACATGCTAGTTTGGATCAAGCAATATGCCAAACGTTTACATACACAAAAGCGTATACTTCAACAGACCATAATTTATCAGACTTGTAAATTGTCAGGTAGAAGCAAGGTCGATTGAAACCCTGGCGGATCTTTAGATACAAATATATGATTTAATGATCAGCAAGGCAAGCAAACATTCCCTTTCGTTAGACAAAACGGTTGTTTATATCTATGCGAAGTTAAAGTTGCATCCGATTCTATCCAGTTTATGAAACACTTGTTTATGTTCTACTTCGAATTTTCTGTGACGTTTCACGCATCCCTATTTCAAAGACAGGATAAACCATAAAATATGTTACAAGCGCTTTGTGAAAACAAAAATTGGATCCGTTAGAATGGTTTTGTTAAGAACGTTTTTTTTTTGTCAGCGTTCGTACGTGTTGTTGGAACGTCTTTATATCAGTATATTTTTGGGATCCGTTGGAACGGTTTCGTTAGAACGTTTTCTTTTGCAGCCTTCGTACGTGTTGTTGGTACGGCTTTTCTTCGTATATTTTGACAATGCAAGGGGCGGGGCCGATGGGGCCGCATTTGGAAGCGTTCATACGTGGATCCGTTGGAACGTTTTTTTTTCTTCAGTGTTCGTTCGTGTTGTTGGAACGTTTTTCTCCGTATTTTTGACAATTGCAAGGGGCGGGGCCGCGCAAATACATCGGAAAACTTATGTACGACTTATCTACGAGATGGTCTGGGGGTCCGGGGGTGGAGACAGCTCCCCCCCCCGTAGGTCACAGCGCAGGGAGCGAATGCGAGCGGGTGTTCTAAACGTGGGTCCCTGTGGCCGTAATTGCTGTAAAGTTTAGGCCAGGTTCGATTATGTTATAACAATTTTGTAATCACAATTTTGTAATCAAAATTTTGTAATTACATTTTTGTATTCCAATATTTTAATAGCATATCGAAACCAGCGCAAATTAGTCTGCCTACACATTGCTATTTATCATGAAGGCATATAATGTTTAATCACTCTATCTTTTGCGAATATGTACCAAACTTCTATGAACAATCGACTCTCATTTGAAAAAAGTGCATGGAAATCGGCATTTTAACTTGGCTCGGACGGCGAACTATTTAGTGTTCAAGACTTATTTTTAAAAAAATCCCATCAATTTTCAGCAAACAGGTATTTAATATATTACAGTGCACACATGAAACATTTATCTAAACCGTTTATTCATAATCAATCAATAAACGTTTCAGAAAACCGTGATGCATTCCGCGGATTAACTTGGCCAAGGATGGCGACATATTTAGTGTATGCGATTTGTTTCATTTACCGATCAGGAACGTTGTCACGCTTCTTGGAGCACTTACTTCATTGCTGGCCCTATGACTTGTTTACAAATAACATTCAAACCAGAGATAGTGATAGAGATAGTGATAGAGATAGTGATAGAGATAGAGATAGTGTCACCATATGTTAGTACATATTTTTTTAATTTCCCATAATTTAATTTTTGCAATAGAAAATGTTGTTAGTTCACTTTTAAATTGAGGCACGATCAATTTGAAACCACACATGCAGGGGCGGATCCAGTTGGGGGGGGGGGGGGGCAAAGGGGCCATGCGCCACCCCCAAAGGTCCTGATACTATGCCCCCCCCCCCCCAACGGTCGGACGTACAGTTGTAAAAATTGCCTTTGCAGCAGTCAAAATCCAGCTATCCACAGTGAAAAACTTGCAAATTTCTCGCCGCTTCGCGGCATGACACAATGCGCAATTGCTTATACAAATTTGGAAAATGGGAAAATAAATGAATTAAGTGTCCGGCAGTCTTTCCTTGGCGGTACCTAATGGCTAGCCCCAGGGCCCATTCCCTTCATAAAATATTAACTGTCAAGCGAGCTACATGTTTAGCTAGTCTGCCCAGTTCCGAAAAAAGGCGACGCTAACGCAAAGACACAGACATCGGCACCCGGAAGCTGCTTCAGCGGTGCCCACCTTGCTGGACCGAAGAGTGGGGACCAGGCCAGGACCATCTCCCCCAGGCTCCTCCAGATCCACAGGGACCATTTATGCGCGGAAACGTCGTTCTTCCCCTTTGCTGCTTTCAAACCATTTGCATTGTTACTAGTTGTTTGTTACAGTTTGGTTCATATGTATACAGTTATTATTATTATATGTACTATTGAGCGCTGACTGCCACCGGTCATTGTGATTTACTATCCGAGGTTAGTATATGAAACTAGTATATAGTATATGAAAAACTACCTTCATTTCAATATTTTTAATCATACCGAGATGTGTAACCAGGAAAAGGGGTCACTTGAGGCTTGGCTCCACTTACGGTCTGGCTCCAATATTAAAATTTCGTTTTCCACGACCTAAAATTAACATTTTCACGCCGCTTCGCGGCGTCACATCGGTGGCCATCGTCATAACGAAGCCATCGTCATCGTCTTTGGTTCGTTGTAGCGGTGAATTGAATGAATAGCATGTTTAGCTTCTTATTCTCTACAAGGCCCACTGCCTATGTGTCTGGGTTTTATCAGGCAAACCAGTACAAATTTCGCGCCGCTTCGCGGCGCTAAATAGCAAGTATGTACCTACTATCCATGAAATCCATGAAGGATCCATGAAAGAACACATTAAAAATACTGCAAAGGCCTAAATACACGCATACAAAATTATTAGTTTTTCTTTCGTCATTTTAGCCGACCCCCATTCAAAATTATCGGCGACGCCCCTGGGTACAGCTGACAATTGACATAGTTTTGCTCAGTGTAAGGCAATGTCGGAACAATACAAACTGCAAGCTGACGATCTTTCCTTTTTCGATATCCCAAAAGGCCTAAAAGCTAAAAAAAGAAGAAAAGACATCGTGTAGTTGCAAAATAAAGTGGGCCAAATCCGGGAAGAAATTTCGAAATTGGGGGTAGGTAAGGTCCGCTAAAAACGGTTTGCCCCCCCAAAAAAACCGGCCGGCTGGATCCGCCCTTGTACATGTGTCACAGAAAAATGCAGGTAATTAAATCAAAAGGTGAATATTTCACTTTAATACATGCTTCTTATTTAGTTTGTCCCAGGGAAGCGCCATTTACTTTGTACATCTTCATTCAGCTGAACGTTCCTAAAATTATGCATACTAGGATATAACCACGGTAAAACTATTTAATATGTTACTAATTATTGGGACAGTCAATGCGCACGTGTGCGCACGTGCCGTTTCAGATTTCAAACCTGTTTTAGCTTTATCAGAGCGCGCCCCCTCGGTCATCGCCCAAAAAAGCGTTTTACTGGTATAATATTGTGGCCTAAATCCGAGGAGATATCATTCAGCGCGATTTTTTTTTTGGGGGGGGGGGCGCTTGGCCCGAGGGGGCGCCCTGGGTTTCCTTGCCCCCCCATCCGAAAATACCTTCCGCCGCCACTGATTATGTGCTAGGAAAAGTGCGATCATAACGGCTGCGGGCTGGCAATATTTCAAACTGATGCTGGACCTACTGCCCAATCATCTGACGATCAGTGAAATCCTGATCTTGAAGAAAAAAAAAACTATTTTAGTTTTTCATTATTATGCATTTTGAAATATGTTCTTGGCTGTGGGTGCCGAAAGACTATTGTGGGTGCCCATTTCAGCTTTGTGGGTGCCAGGGCACCCACAAAGAGATAGGAAACCCACCCCTGCCTATTTCACAAAGAAGTTAGTAATTACACATGTTTGCGATTACAAACGCAAGAAAATATTGCAAACCTCACAAAAGGACATTTCACAAACATTCGCCACCTCTGAATTACCGATTGTAAAGAAAATTGTAAACAAATGTTAGTACAGCAGAAAGCTTGAAATCAAGAACGTTTGTATTAAACTTGATGCTAATGACAAATAATTTGATTGTTAACAAATTAATTTAACAAATATTTACATTGTGGTTTATTTTTTTATTCAATATAAAATTAATTATAGGGAGAACAATCTTTTAATTCACATTTCATCGGAATGCAAACTCTGATCGTAAAAATACATCTTGGTAAGCAGTTAGAGCACGGTAGATAAAATACAGTTAGAGTAAACAGAATTTGACCATTCACCAGGTGGCGGAGCATAACAACAGAACTACTCTTAAAAGAAAGATCGTTGAATTTTTCGACCATTTGTTCACCCAACCTAGCCGATTTCCTACGTCGTAAAGGGTGAAGGTTCACTGCACATTGCACAAGACATCGTTGACCGCTGCAATTCTATCGCCATGCGGGTTCTCCGCGCGGAGACGCCCCTCACAGCGCAATCGGTAAGGTGCACTGGGACTTCAAAGCTGGAGATCCCTGTTCGAATCTCTCGGGAAATAACTTTTTTGGGGCAGCTATACCTATGCATAACTAAACCATTACCCTAACAACCTCGGCAACGTAACAACCTCACCAAGAAAATAACCTGAACAGTCAAACGATGTCAACTGTCAATGCAGTTTCTGAAATTCAGAACCCCTGACCCACTGGAATTACAAGTTTGTAATTGCAAACATTTCCTCACTTCCGTCAACCTTTCAGAAATAGAACATGTGCAATTGCAAACATTGTTGCAAACAATATCTTTGTAAAGTAGTTTGTAAATAGTAAATTGAGATTTACTGCCCTGGGGTTTTGTGAAATCCAAACTACAAACATGTGTACAAATGATTTGTAATTACAAAGAAATTATTTGTAATTACAAAGAAATTCTTTGTAATTACAAACTTTTTGGTTTGTTAAATAGGCTACAGTAGCCTATTTCACAAAGCAAAAAGTTTGTAATTTCAAAGAATTTCTTTGTAATTACAAATAATTTTTACACATGTTTGTAGTTTGGATTTCACAAAACCCCAGGGCAGTAAATCTCAATTTACTATTTACAAACTACTTTACAAAGATATTGTTTGTAAAAATGTCTGCAATTGCACACGTTCTATTTCTCAAAGGTTGACGGAAGTGAGGAAATGTTTGCAATTACAAACTTGTAATTCCAGTGGGTCAGGGGTTCTGAATTTCAGAAACTGCATTGACAGTTGACATTGTTTGACTGTTCAGGTTATTTTCTTGGTGAGGTTGTTACGTTGCCGAGGTTGTTAGGGTAATGGTTTAGTTATGCATAGGTATAGCTGCCAAAAACAATTTATTTTCCCCGAGAGATTCGAACAGGGATCTCCAGCTTTGAAGTCCAGTCACAGTGCATGCACCTTACCGATTGCGCTGTGAGGGGCGCCTCCGCGCGGAGAAACCGCATGGCGATAGAATTGCAGCGGTCAACGATGTCTTGTGCAATGTACAGTGAACCTTCACCCTTTACGAAGTAAGAAATCGGCTAGTTTAGGTGAAAAAATGGTCGAGAAATTCAACGATCTTTCTTTTAAGAGTAGTTCTGTTGTTATGCTCCGCCACCTGGTGAATGGTCAAATTCTGTTTACTCTAACTGCTTACCAAGATGTATTTTTACGATCAGAGTTTGCATTCCGATGAAATGTTAATTAAAAGATATTCTCCCTATAACTAATTTTATATTGAATACAAAAATAAGCCACAATGTAAATATTTGTTAAATTAATTTAACAATCAAATTATTTGTCATTGGCATCAAGTTTTAATACAAACGTTCTTGATTTCAAGCTTTCTGCTGTACTAACATTTGTGTTTACAATTTTCTTTACAATCGGTAATACAGAGGTGGCGAATGTTTGTGAAATAGCTTTTTGTGAGGTTTGCAATATTTTCTTGCGTTTGTAATCGCAAACATGTGTAATTACTAACTTCTTTGTGAAATAGGCCTCTGATTGTCACGCTCATTGTCAGTAAAATTGTTTTCGTCGACAGTTGCTGCTGGCAAGCTAATCGGTGTGTTTTTTAGGTTTTGTGTATGTGATCCAGGGGGTCCGCTCCGCCTATTTAACATGGGGAAAAAGGGCGACAAATATTAGCAACGTCCGCAGCTTGGTCTTGTTCACGCATTTGCTCATGAACCAGGTTTTGCTGCCAACAGCTTTTTGGCCAATCAGCGTCTGACACTCTCCACGCTCATTGGTCGACGGCTGATGACGAGGATGAGGGTCAGAATAGCCGAACATCATTTGCTTACGTAACGTTAATTGCATGGCGCCGTGCGGAGGGCATGGGTGTCTAGGAGCTTTTCGAGGATTTTTCCTAGTTTGAGAAAACTTTGAGAGTTATACAAATGTATATGTGAAAGGTCAATTAATTCTGAGCGATGTGACGCGACGTATTTACTATTTAGAGACCGCACGGGGCGGGAGAGCTCCTGCCACGTACAGCGCCCTGGCGCGTGCGTTGCCAGGCAACTAGAGTCGCAGAATTCTAGTCCCAGCGTCCCAGCGCTGGGACCAGACCTGGTCACGGCCGTGACTGAAGCTGTGACTGGCGAGGCCAGCGCCATAGGGTTAGCATTGCAGCGCCGTGACTAAAGCTGTGACTTGCCAGCTCATGCCGTGGCCGTGACCATGGGCTGTGACCGAAGATCTCGGATGTTCTGCACTGGTCTCCACAGGGAAAAACGCATTGCGTCTCGCCGCGGCATCCACTAGCGGATCCAGGGGAGGGGTGAGGGTATGGCGACCATGCCCCTCCCCCCGACAAACCTGAAATCGGCGCAAAATTGACACATTTCCTGATATAGAACAAAATCCAAGCAACTTTTACTAAGGAAAGTTTGTTTTAAATCAGCTATCAATGCATAAGCAAGCGAAATCCGATGACTTTTCAGAATTGTGTGAGACTTTTTGGAATCCCCCCCAAAAAACGTTCCCCTCCCCCCACCACCACCGTTCTGGATCCGCCGATGGCGGCGCCTGGTGGGCCGGCGTCGGCTGGAGACGCGGTGAGTGGGCGGGATAGTGTGGTGCGGAGACGCGGGCGGGAAGTGTAATTTTAAACAGTTACTTTGAATTGCTTGAATGCATTTGACAATCGACTTATCTAATCAGATTTTCATGAAACTCGTCAAAAAAGATGAGAATATCTATTTTGTGGGTATGCTTTGGCATTTGCCAAGAACTGTCAGACGTTATCATCGCAAATTGTCAACTGTTATATTAGCAACTTTGTTTTATTTATCAGGTAAGCCTAGTGCAATTATTCCTTAGCCATAATATGGGCCGCATGATTTAAATTCAGACTATTTGAGTGTTATCACTGTTTGAGTATTGTATGTGGTGGCTGTCCGGTCTGCCATCGTGAGCCAAAGGATGGTTAACTTTGCCGGGCCAAAATGTCAATAGTTTGAGTCCGATGACAATTTTCTCAACGGCATAAGATACATCGTTCAATTTGTGACAGATTGTTATCTTAATTGTAACAATAGGTCGGCAAAGGAAGAAAGCAGGCGACACACACCGGAGGAACGTGCGCGTTGGAGTTTTACGTACGGCGGTCCGGCCGGAATCGCCGGTCAGTGGAATTTGCCGGCCCATAACTTTAAAAAAACAAATTGGGTTGCATTGCGATTTTCCAAAAGTCATCCAATACATCGCTTAATTTGTGGTATATAGACATCTTAAGTGTAACAATCGGCCGGTAAACGAAGGAACCAAGCGGGAAAAAAACGGGGGGAGTACGCGGCCTTCCGGAATCACCGGGCAGCAAACTGTTCCGGCCCATAACTTAAAAAGTTTGGGTCGGATTGCAATTTTCGCAACGGCACCCAATACAACGCTTAATTTGTGGTAGATAGACATCTTAAGTTTAAAAATCAGCCGACAAACAAAGGAACCAAGCGACAAAAAAGCGGGAGGGGTCTACGCGTTAACCCTACGTAGGCGACCGGCCGGCCGGCCGCGAGACCCTCATCCGCGTCAGAGCAGCTGCGGGGTCGTTGCAACTAAATTACGAGTTGTCGCCACTTTTTCGGCCGGAGCGGTCTACCTGGTTTACATAGCCTTGATGTGAGCATAGTGCTGTTCACGACCACTACAATCCTTAGCCACCTAGGTGGCTAAGGATTTGTCGCTTAGCCATCTTTAGTAGGAACGGATTTGGTTCAAACCAATAATTTTTTAGTTCCTACTAAATTATGAAAAGATGCTGCCCTGGTTAGCCAATTTGTTTTGAGATAATCAATATTACCACCTTTTGCTTTCTTTAAAATTATTTCACAAAGAATGCAGGACGAATAATGGGAATTCATTGTTGTTCTGAATATTTTATCATACATACTAAAATATGTACCATTTATTAACCCAAATATACCAAATTTCGTCTGCTGATTTTAGAGGCGCGAAATTTAAATGTTATGAGCAGGGAAAGACTGCTATAGAGCCTTGGGAATACTCACCATTTTCTGGCGAATGACGATCCTGCCGGTGTTCAAGTTCTGTTGTTGACAACGCGTTGAGAGTAAGGATTTCAAATATGACTCCCTTCTTTCTCTGGGATTATTCATGCCAGGGATGTAGTTCAGGGGCGGATTCAGGATATTTTAGGAGGGGTGGCCGCAGGCCAATTTAGGGGCGCCTTCCAAAGAAAGGGCGCTGTCACTGACCGAAAGGGCGCCGTCACTGGCCGAAAGGGCGCCGTCAATGGCCGAAAGGGCGCCGTCAATGGCCGAAAGGGCGCAGTCACTGGCCGGAAGGGCGCCGTCAATAGCCGAAAGGGCGCCATCAATGGCCGTAAGGGCGCCGTCACTGGCCGGAAGGGCGCCTCGGGTCAAAACGACCAGGTCATGACCTGTATGACCTGATACTCGGTAAGTTACTTTCAACAGGGCGTCCAAGCGGTCCATAGGGACGCTGCGTGCTCACGGGCTGACAGACAGCCCGTGGGGCGCCCTTCTGGCGGGGGGGGGGGGGGGGGGGGGGGCGACCGCTGCGGCCACCCCCTGGATCCGCCCCTGATGTAGTTTAATATTCAGTTGGAGGGGATTCGGCACTCTCTCCCCCCCCCCTCCCCAACTCAGGTTTGATTGAGCCCTCCAACTTTGGCAAGAATGTGGATCAAATGGAGAGAGCCCTGGGATGTGTCATTAAGGATTTGGTTGTACCTTGAGCATTTTTCATTCTTCACAGCCCCATCAACGTGTTTGGAAAAGCCATGCCTCTCTTTCATGCATAAGGGTGGGGTAGAGACAGGGGCGCAACCACGTCCAAAAAAGTGGTACGGACACATTGGCGTTGGGGGGGGGGGGGGAGCATCGTCCAGGGGGCGCCACCGCTCAAGGAAGGGCCATCGTCAAAAAACGCAATATCACAAATGTGTCATTTTTTAGATGTAGGTAGGTGTATGTATGTACAGTCGGTTCGGTCTCATAATGATCTTCCCTTACCATGTTTCTAAAACTCATCTAATTTCACTTCTGTGTACATGAAGGACTGATTTAGCCGTCACTGGTCGAAGGGCGAAGTCGTCATTGGCCGGAGGGGCGTCTTCACTGGCCGGAGGAGCGCCGTCACTGGTCGGAGGGGCGCAGTCACTGGCCGGAGGGGTGCCGTCCCTGACCGGAGTGGGCGCCGTCACTAGCCGGAGGGGCGCAGTCACTGGTCGGAGGGGCGCCGTCACTGGCCGGAGGGGCGCCTTTACTGGCCGGAGGGGCGCCGTCACTAGCCGGAGGGGCGGCTTTACTAGCCGGAGGGGCGCCGTCACTGACAGGAGGGGGCGCCGTCAGTAGCCGGAGGGGGCGCCGTCAGTAGCCGGAGGGGCGCCGTCACTGGCCGGAGGAAGCGCCGTCACTAGCCGGAGGGGCGCCATCATTGGCCGGAGGGGCGCCATCATTGGCCGGAGGGGCGCCATCACGAGCCAGAGGGGCGCCGTCACGAGCCGAAGGGGCGCCGTCACTGATCGGAGGGGCGCCAGCTTTACATGGGCGCCTCGGGTCCAAAGAACCAGGTCATGCCCTGAATGACCGTATACTCTGTGCGCCACTGGTGCCTCATGTCCTGTTGACAGCGCCAATTACAAAAAAAAAACATCGGTACGGGGGGGGGGGGGCGCCTTCGGCTCCCGTCAAAAACGGTACGGACATTCCGTACTGTCCGTATAGGTGGTTGCGCCCCTGGGTAGGGAGGTAGGTATGTAGCCCTACCCTGACCCTATCTCTGAACAGTTGTGCTAGTAATGCCACAATTTATATTAATTTGATGGATGGTTTTCAGCACTGTTTTGAGACATGCCATTCTAGAATAAGCTGCCCTTACTCCGAACATGTCCTCTGAACAGACACCATATTTGCATTTGCTTATATATATATATATATATATATATATATTTATATATATATATACATATGACAACGGTGTCGATATATACATACATATGACAACAGTGTCCCAACACGAATATGACAACTTCATTGATAAAAGTACTGAAGAGAAGATCATGACAACAGGTCACAAACATACAATGATGTCTTAGCAAACAGACACTTACAACATATCACATTTGAACTTATGATTGAAACACAAACACCATCACACTTGTATATAAAGGAAAGTTAAATTCATGACAGTGCCATTTTACAATTCCTCTTTTTCTTATGACAACATACCAAAGAAACATGTTGAAGAACTTGAAGACGGTGCTCTTAGCAACACCAAACAAACATGAAACAAGCGACACCAAACTTCTGAATTATAGTCCTCATCTCTGTTGTAGATGCCATAACCCACAATGCAATGGGGACACACTTCCTAAGTGGGACAGAATCAGCAATGCTTGTTGGGTCTGGAGAGTGGAGTCAAGTCTGGTGCCACCAGGTTGGATGTCCATAAAGATGTGAAGTAAGCACAATCTTTCTCACCCCTGCCATATGCCTTCTCTTCTTTTTTCTGATGCCACGTTCACTGTTTTTTTCAAGATAAGAATAGCACTTCGACTTTAAGGCAAAGGGCTAACAAGATGAATGCCCAAACAGTCTTCTCACAGTCATCCATTTCAATCTGGGAAACAGATATGCTGAATTAGTTCAAACATACAGATATGCTGCATCATAGATAACATGAAATACTTTGATTGGACACTGAATAATCGGCCTCAAATTTAACCACAACAGTGAATGATGGTGCTGGACTTGCATTTGCGCAAGCTGAAACAAAAAAGTGTATCAGCTTAATAGCTCCATTTTAAATTTTAGAACTGAAATTTGAGGCCAATTATTGAGTGTCCAATCCAGGTACTTCATGTTATCTATGGCTGTGTTAATTGATAAGGGCTCACTGCCCTAATTCTGAAGTCCTATCAGCAAAAAATAATCCAGTAAATTTGAATAGCCTTTAATCTGCATGGACATACAAGAAGACACACAAAAACAAGACTAAGGCAGGCAATTGATGCCAGTAAATTTGAATAGCCTTTAATCTGCATAGAAATAAAACAAGAAACATGAGAGAAAAACACACATGGAGGCGATTTATATTTGATGCCAGTAAAATTGAATACCTAGCCTTTTCTTAACGTGATTCATAACAGTACAATTCCTTTCTGAATTATAGGCTTTCATAAGTTTTACTAAGTAACTTCAAATAAAATTGGAAATACCTTCACTTTCAATCATCCAGCAGAAATTATCTATCACCGTTATGTATGTAAACACTGGTAAACAGTATACGGCACAATACAACCGAAATACGACATACGCGGCGCAGTTTATCACAATTTTCTGACCAAGGACGTGTGATTTAATGAGGAAAATTGCAAGTTTGAAGCAGAAAAGTGCGAAGTGAGGTAAACAAGTACCAGAATCGGTATTACGGATTGCAACTCAAT
This sequence comes from Chirona hameri, assembly GCA_036785665.1. NCBI lineage: Eukaryota > Metazoa > Arthropoda > Thecostraca > Balanomorpha > Balanidae > Chirona > Chirona hameri. Next base: position 48,229 of record JAXIVJ010006729.1, on the reverse strand, counting down.
TTCAAACCATTAGCCACCTAGGTGGCTAAACAGCCATTAGCCACGTTCGACGAAGGAGGCTAAGCTGGCAACACCAAGATGCTAGATCGGGCGGGAGGAGCGAGTGTAACAGGGCAGCGGGGTGCGGGTTTGAGGAATCAAAAGAAAGTCGTGCCAGCTGATGTTTGGTCCTCCGGTTCCAGAGATACCGAATAGCAAAGAGTTAACAGGAACCTCAATGTATAAGTTCATTGCCGCCTCATCCAATTACAACAGCGTCTGCTGCGGGTTTGGTTAATTCTACTGACAGGAAGTTAACCGGAACCTCAATGTATAAGTACATTGCCGCCTCATCTAATTGCAATAGAGTCAGCTGCGCCGGTTTGGTCGCATGTGGTTAACAGGAATCTGAATGTATAAGGGCATTGCCGCCTCATCTAATTACCGCAAACACGAATTTCTTATTGGATGCTTATGAAAATGTCCAATTGTTTGAAACGTTTTATAATTAAATTAATTACCAATGGTATATAATGCTTATGCAAAATATGTCTGGTTTAGGAGATATTGTTTACTTAGTTGTCAAACCATGCACCCATTGCCACTGTGTTGAAGCGGCAAACCCGCGTTACCTAGTTATTAAGTTACCTTGTAACAGGGTGTAGGTACTACTGTTGACGAAGTGTGATCTGATTCTTCCAAGTTCGGTTCACCACTGAGTGCACACACTTTGCATTCTCCTGAACGTTTTATCTCTTCCAATCAACACAATGTGCCAGCATTTTCCCGTCCCTCCTCGCCCTCTCACGCACGACCAACGAACGCACAACGCTCCCCCGCCGCTCCCTCTCGCCCACTGGCGACGGCGGAAAAACCGTCTGCCGCCGCCCGTGCAACCGCACGTGCGGTATATCGCGGGGCACTTCCGCCCCGCGCGGTCAAGATACAATAATCACTACAACAGGGGACACTGATACACTCCCCCTGACATCTAAGTCACAAGCTCACACTCTCCATTAACATCAGACACAGAAATAAGGTAGGTGCATGCCGCAAGTGCGCAGACGACACACATCACAGGGCGGTCTCGTAATCACTCAAATAACTCGGCGGCCTACGAGCCCTCTCCGAGCGAGCTGGGCGGTCTGTGCGCTCTCCCTGCCCGGTAACTGGCAGCCGGGGAGGCGCCTCTGCCGCCACCTCTGGCTCACCACCGAACCTGACCATCATTGGTCCATCGTCACCCGAGCTCTCCTCACCAGCGTCCGAGCAGTCCTGCTGCGTCCGCCGACGCAGATCTCGCGTGTGACGAGGCATGCCGTCCACGGCGACGGTCTGCTCTGATATCACGTCTGTCACGGTGCCCTTCACGTACTGCTGATCGCACCGAACGCCGGGCGGCCGTACCCAGACGCTATCACCTCGCCGGTATGGCGCGCTCTCGCTGAGCTCGGCGCCGGCTTCCTCGCTGTCGGCCACTGTCACTCTGTCCACTCCCCGCACTCGCACTCTGTAGCGGTACAGTCGCTCAACCGGAGCAGACTCGGGCGCTCCGTCAGCACGCGGAGAAACGTTGTGCCAATACACTGCCTCCGCCACTGTGCAGTCTTTTCGCGCGGCGATGACTTTAATTGTGCGATGGCACCGTTCCACGATTCCGTTCCCGGAAGGGCTGTGGGCACATCGGAACCGTACTCGCATGCTCCACTGCGCCGCGAAGGCCTCAAACTGGCGGCTGCGGAAGGCGGGATCATTGTCGGTGAGCAGCTCCTCTGGGGCTCCCCTCTCCCAGAAGACTGAGTCCAGCTGCTCGATGACGGCTGCGCTAGTTTGCATCCGCAGTGGGCGCCAGACGGAGAACCGGCTGGGCCCACAGTCTATCAACGACAGATAGGGCCGGCCTCGGAAATGAGTGATGTCCATCGCCACTCTCTGCCAGACGACCTCCACGTCCAGCCTACCGGGCGTCCACTTCACTGACGCGGGGTCGACTGATTGGCACACGTCGCAGCTGGCGACGACCTGTTTCACGTCGCTCCTGGTCACGGAGGGGTGAGCCCGCCTGGCGAAGTGCAGCGTGCGCCTCACCCCCGGGTGACCGCACGAGTGATGTATGTCCGCCACCTGGCGTTCGATGTCGGTTCGGGCGGCCAGTCCACACTGGGGCAGTCCGGCTTCGGGAACGGCCGCCGTGGCCTTGAGCCAGCGCTGCGGCACGCGGGTCAGCGCGTCGGCCTTGTTCTCTGCGGACGGAACCAGCCGGACCGCGACCCGCAGTCCGTACTCGCGCACCAGTGACGTCACAATGTCCACTCTCCGCCGGATCAGCATTTCGCTCGAGGCCTTAGTCTTGAGCCTGCTCTTACCCGTCAGACCATCAGATATCCACCTGTACACGGTAGAAGAATCAGTGAACAATTCGATGTCTTTAAATCCCCATTCCAGGGCGACGTTCAGTCCCTTTATCACCGCATCGAGTTCGGCCATGTTGATGTGGCTCGCGTCGTTCGTCCGGAGCCACGAGGCGTCTTCGATGATCGAGCTGCCAACCTCCACGACCACCCCAGTGGCCAGGGAGCTCGCGTCCACCCAGACTTTGGCCGTGTCACCGGTCACGTCCCATCGTCCGCACACGGGGTCGCTTTGCTTCACCTGCTCCACCACATCCGTCAGCATCACGCGCACACTGTCTCCCACGATCGGATCGTCCCACCCTTCTGAGGCCTCGTTCGCCCTCCGCTTAATGTACGACACGGCCACTCGCAGCCAACCGCACACAGGGTAATGCCCGACGAGTCTGCCACACAGTGAAAAAACGGAGCGGCGGGTCAGCCGCTCAGGCACCGCACCGAAGTCATTGTCACGCTTCCAGCGCAGCATCCCTCGCTCCCCCCACACTTTCAGCCCGAGAAGCCGTGCGCCTTCGCAGGCGCGCTCAGGCTCCTTAGCGATGAGTCCATGGCGTGCCAAGTGCTCTCGGACGTAGACCGCGGAGACGACGTCTTCGTTGACCAGGATGTCGTCAACGTAGCTGGAAGTGCCACGTTCCACTTCCGGGTCCATCGACAGCACACTGCGCAGCACCGCCTTCATCACCGAGGGTCCAATGTTCAGCCCCAGACCCAACCGAGTCAGACAGTATCTTTGACCGCCGAACATCACTGTCTGATAGGGCCAGAGCGATTCGTGCACACGTATCTGCAGATAAGCATTCTTCAGATCGACCACCGACACATTCAGGCCCTGCTTACGCCACTCACGCAGTTTGTCAGAGCAGACATCTGCCTCGGCGGTGTACGTGTCGATAAACTCGTTCAGTTCTCTGAAATCGAGCACGGGCCTCACCTTTGACTTGTTCGGTTGGACCACCGCCATTAGCGGAATGAGGCCCTTCGGTTGTCCTTGTTTAGTGTCATCGTACGGGACTAACCACTCGTCGTCTATCCATTTCTTCAGCTCACGCTCATACTCATCACGCACGACTCTCGGCACAGAGTACTCCCCGATGACGTTTGCCAGCACGCCCGGCTCAACACCTCCAGCCCATTTCCACTGCACTGTCCAGAATCCTCTGGACGGCTCATACACTGCACAAAAATCTCCCTCCTCGACACGCACCTCACCCGCTGCACCCGCGCAGGCCAGTTTCCGCGACAATCCGAAACTCACAGCGCCATCTGCGATTGTCACGCCGCCCAGTGCCGATATGGCGTTCATGCCCAGAATCATATCAAACCCCAGCGGTCTGACGTCCACCACAAGCGCCGCCACAGACACGTCACCAACACCTGGCAACCCGAGCACAACATCCCCGGCACCCACACACCGCAGCTCCTGGCCATTCACCGCCTGCACGCGCACGTCACACCTTTGCCACGAACGACAGCATGGTGCATACACTATACACCGCGAACACCCTGAGTCTACGAGGACAGACCTGCGAGTGCCGTCGACGGTCACCTCCGCGACTGGTAGCGCCTCGTTCAGCGGCAGTCTGGAGAGGAGGCTGGCGCTGACCCCTCTCCGGCGTCGTTTCCCTGGCAGGTGGCTGCGGTATGGCCTCCATTACCGCAGCGGTAACAGCGACCATTGACGCGCTGTCCGCCGTTCGGGTTCCTCCTCCGCTGCAGGCAGTCCCGGGCGAAGTGATTCGGTCCGTTACAAACGAAGCACAGCGGGCCGCCGCCGCCGGCGCCTCGCTGGGGCGGGGGCGCGGGACCGCGCCCCCCGCTCGCGCCAGCTGGCTGCCCTCTGGCGGCTCTCCCAACCGCCGCCGCCGCGACGCCGTACCCATCGTCCGCCATGATGGATCGCGCGCGAGTCAGCAGCTGCTCCAGGCCGAGCGACTCCATGCGGCTGCCCGCGCGCAGAATTTGCCGCACGGAGTCCGGCAGACCGGCGACGAACGCGCACGCCAGGGCGGTGTCCGACACGCCGCCGAACAGCGACGCCAGCCGGCGCAGATCGGCCAAATACACATCGGCCGACTCGCCGGGCCTCAACTTCCTGGCGATGAACTGTTCGTAGGCCAGGAAGGAGTCCTGCGCGAACGCCGACCGCAGCGCCTCCTTGATTTTGGCCACGCTCGACTTGGCCTCATCGCCGAGTTGCTGATAGACAGCGAACGCACCCCCAGTCAGGCGCAGTGGGATGACTCCCTCCAATTGGGTGATATCTCTGAGCTTGCACACCAGCTCCAGTTTATCCAGCCACTCACCCACTGGTGCCGCCGAACTTCCGTCAAATTCCGGAATGAGCCGCATATCCATGTCCGCCATCTTGCCGCGATTCGCTCGGAAATGCCGAAATAGCTTGTGATCTGATTCTTCCAAGTTCGGTTCACCACTGAGTGCACACACTTTGCATTCTCCTGAACGTTTTATCTCTTCCAATCAACACAATGTGCCAGCATTTTCCCGTCCCTCCTCACCCTCTCACGCACGACCAACGAACGCACAACGCTTCACCGCCGCTCCCTCTCGCCCACTGGCGACGGCGGAAAAACCGTCTGCCGCCGCCCGTGCAACCGCACGTGCGGTATATCGCAGGGCACTTCCGCCCCGCGCGGTCAAGATACAATAATCACTACAACAGGGGACACTGATACACGAAGTGTGTGATTATGGGTGATTTGACGTGAAAGGTCCAGTTTGGGTGTTGAATTATGCGGGAATTGTTGATAACTGTATTTGAAAACACCATAAATATTCCGTTTTGTGGCAAAGCAACATGCAGTAGCACCACAAATTGGGGATGCTGGGATCGTCCCTGTTAGCCACCTAGGTGGCTAAGGAATCAGTTGTCGCAAGTTGTTGTGAACAGCACTCATGAGCTTTGCTCGAAAATTCATACAAAACATTAAATCATAAACTCAACTTTTGTAAGGTCAAATAAAATATTTAAAATACGTATTAGCCTTACAAAACCACAGCGTTAAAAAGAATAAAAGATTCAATCACCGTTCGATTCACGGATAACATTTTGAGAATTGATTCTTTCTGATTCAAAGAATCAAAAGAAATATTTTGATCGATTCACTTTTGATTGAACATTAAAACAATATGTGGGGAATTTATATCAAATAAAAACAAAATTGAAACAATCTGGTGGTGAATCAATTATTTTTCAATTCAAGGGATTTTGATTGAACGATTCCAATCGATTCAATCAGTGTCTAATCAATAACCAGTCTGGTGAGCTGAAAACTTTGAGCATTGCGCCAAAATGTGCCCAATGAACATTTAGGAAAAGTCAAAAAGTGTGATGGCCGTACCTTCTCTTTGAAAGCCGAGACCCTTTGAGCATTGCACATTACAGTGATCGTCACGGCCCCACCAACCCCCAGCCAGTGGCGGTGGAAGGTATTTTCGGATGGGGGGGGGGGGGGGGGCAAAGAAGCCCAGGGCGCCCCCTCAGACCAAGCACCCCCAAAAAAATGACGCTAAATGATATCTCCTTGCATTTAGGCCACAATATTATACCAATAAAAACGCCTTTTTGGGCGATGACCGAGCGGGCGCGCTCTGGTAAAGCTAAAACAGGTTTGAAATATGAAACGGTCTGTCCCAATGCTTAGTAACATATTCAATAGTTTTACCGTGGTTATATCCTAGTATGCATAGTTTTAGGAACGCTCAGCTGAATGGAGATGTACAAAGTAAATTGCGCTTCCTGGGACAAACTACATAAAAAGCATGTATTAAAGTAAAATATTCACCTTTTGATTTATTTACCTGCATTTTTATGTGACACATGGACAAGGGCGGATCCAGCCGACCTTTTTTGGGGGGGGAGAGGGGGGGCAAACCGTTTTTAGCGGGCCTTACCTACCCCCAATTTCGAATTTCTTCCCGGACTTGGCCCAGTTTATTTTGCAACTACACGATTTCTATTTTTTTCTCTCGACCTTTTGGGATATCGAAAAAGGAAAGATCGTCAGCTTGCCGTTTGTATTGTTCCGACATTGCCTTACACTGAGCGAAACTATGTCAATTGTCAGCTGTACCCAGGGGCGACGCCGATACTTTTTGAGTGGGGGAGGGGGGTCGGCTAAAATGACGAAAGAAAAATTACCTATTTGTATGCGTGTATTTAAGCCTTTGCAGCATTTTAAATGTGGACTTTCATGTTATTGTAGGTACTTGTTATTTAGCGCCGCGAAGCGTCGCGAAATTTTTACGGGTTTGCCTGATAAAACCCAGAAACATAGGCGGTGGGCCTAGTAGAGAATAAGAAGCTAAACATGCTATTCACTCAATTCACCGTTACAACGAACCGAAGACGATGGCGATGGCTCGTTATGACGATGGCCACTGATGTGACGCCGCGAAGCGGCGTGAAAATTTTAGTTTTAGGTCGTGGAAAACGAAATTTTAATATTGGAACCAGACCGTGAGTGGAGCCAAGCCTCAGGTAACCCCTATTCCTGGTTGCACATCTCGGTATGATGAAAAATATTGAAATTAAGTAGTTTTTCATATATATATTCTTCGGATAGTAAATCACGATGCCCGGTGGCAGTCAGCGCTCAATAGTACATATGATAACAATAACTGTATACATACACCGAATGTATGTACCGATGTACATACACCGAATGTATATATATATATATATATATATATATATATATATATATATATATATATATATATATATATATATATATATATATATATATATATATATATATATATATATATATATATATATATATATATATATATATATATATATATATATATATATATATATATATATATATATATATATATATATATATATACCGCACATAATTCCGCACATATTTGCTTTTCCTCATTTTCCGAAAGCAGAACGACTTTTCCGCACATAAATGGTCCCTGCGGATCTGGAGGAGCCTTGGGCGAGATGGCTTGGGGAGATGGTCCTGGCCTGGTCTCACTAATAGCTCTTCGGTCCGGCAAGTTGGGCACCGCTGGAGCAGCTTCCGGGTGCCAATGTCCGCGTCTTTGCGTTCGCGTCGCCTTTTTTTCGGAACTCTGCAGACTAGCTAAACATGTAGCCCGCTTGAAAGTTAATATTTTATGAAGAGAATGGGCCCTGGGGCTAGCAATTAGGTACCGCCTAGGAGAGACTGCCAGACACTTAATTTATTTATTTTCCCATTTTCCAAATTTGTATAAGCAATTGCGCATTGTATCATGCCGCGAAGCGGCGAGAAATTTGCAAGTTTTTCACTGTGGATAGCTGGATTTTGACTGCTGCAAAGATAACTTGTACAACTGTAAGTCCGACCGTTGAGGGGTTGGGAGGGGGGGGGGGGGCAACACATAGTATCAGAACCTTTTTTGGGGGTATGTCCCCTTTCCCCCGCCCCTGGACATGTGTGTTTTCAAATTAATCGTGCCTCAATTTAAAAGTGAAATAACAAAAAAAATTATTGCAGAAATTAAATTATGGGAAATAAAAAAATACGTACTGACATATGGTGACGAACAGTATAATTACTGTTTAATTCTGTAATTTCTGCATTCGCTCCCTGCGCTGTTACTTACGGGGGGAGGCTGTCTCCACCCCCCGACCCCCAGACCATCTCGTAGATAAGTCATAAATAAGTTTTCCGATGTATTTACGCTGCCCCGCCCCTTGCAATTGTCAAAAATACGGAAAAAAACGTTCCAACAACACGTACGATCACTGAAGAAAAAGGCGTTCCAACGAGAGAAGAAAAAACGTTCCAACGGATTCACGTACGAACGCTTCCAAATTCGGCCCCATCGGCCCCACCCCTTGCATTGTCAAAATATACGAAGAAAAGTCCTGCCAACAACACGTACGAAGGCTGCAAAAAACCGTTCTAACGAAACCGTTCCAACAGATCCCAAAAATATACGGATAAAAAGACGTTCCAACAACACGTATGAACACTGACAAAAAAACGTTCTTAACAAAACCATTCTACAGGATTCAATTTTTGTTCACAAAGCGCTTGTAACATATTTTATGGTTCATCCTGGCTTTGAAATAGGGATGCGTGAAACGTCACATAAATTTTGAAGTGGAACATAAACAAGTGTTTCATAAACTGGATAAAATCGGATGAAACTTTAAATTCCCATAGATATAAACAACCGTTTTGTCTAACGAAACTCGAAAGGGAATATTTTATTGCCTTGCTGATCATTAAATCATATATTTGTATCTAACGATCCGCCAGGGTTTCAATCGACCTTGCTTCTACCTCACGATTTACAAGTCTGCTAAATTATGGTCTGTTGACAGTTGAAGTATACGCTTTTGTGTATCAAATATAAACGTTTGGCATATTGCTTGATCCAAATTAGCATGTGTTTTCGTGAACGGATACAATTTCCTTTCAAATCCATGTAAGATGAGGCCTTGAAACACAAGCGGCCAGAGCGCCACTCAAGCGGCCAAAGAGTCCCCTCAGGCGGACAGAGCATCCCTCTCAGGCGACCAGAGCACCCCCTCTCCGGCGACCAGAGCACCCCCTCTCCGGCGACCAGAGCGCCCCCTCCCTGGCGGCCAGAGCGCCCCCTTTCAAGCAGCCAGAGCACCCCCTCTCAGGCGGCCAGAGCGCCTCCTGTCAGGCGGCCATAGCGCCCCCTCTCAGACGGCCAGAGCGCCCCCTCTCAGGCGGCCAGATCGCCTCCTCTCCCAGGCGGCCAGAGCGCCCCCTCTCAGGCGGCCAGAGAGCCCCCTTGCAAGCAGCCAGAGCACCCCCTCTCAGGTGGCCAGAGCGCCCCCTCTCAGGCGGCCAGACCGCCCCCTCTCAGGCGACCAGAGCGCCCCTCACAGGCGGCCAGAGCGCCCCCTCTCAGGTGATAGAGCGCCCCCTCTCAGGCCAGCAGCCACTGCCAAACACAAAGCGCCCCTCGGCCGAGTTTGGGAGGCAACTGCCCCCTCCCCCTGCCCCCTCTTCCGCCGCCACTGCCAGAGCACCCCCTCAGGCTGCCAGAGCGCCCCTCAGGTGGCCAGAGACCCCTCATGCGGCTAGAGCGCTACCTGAGGAAGCCAGAGCGCCCCCTCAGGCAGCCAGAGCGCCCGTTCAGGCGGCCAGAGCATCCCCTCAGGCGGCAAGAGCGCCCCCTCAGGCGGCAAGAGCGCCCCCCCCCCCTCAGGGGGCCAGAGTGCCCATCAGGCTGCCAGAGCGCCTCCTCAGGCAGCCAGAGCGCCCCCTCAGACGGCCAGAGCGCCCCCTCAGGCTGCCAGAGTGTCCCCTTAAGCGGCAAGAGCGCCCCCTCAGGCAGCCAGAGCGCCCCCTCAGGCGGCCAGAGCGCCCCCTCAGGCGGCCAGAGCGCCCCCTCAGGCGGCCAGAACGCCCCCTCAGACGGCTAGAGCGCCCCCTCAGGTTGCCAGAGCGCCCCTCAGGCAGCCAGAGCGCCCCCTCAGGCAGCCAGAGCGCCCCCTCAGGCGGCCAGAGCGCCCCTTCAGGTAGCCAGAGTGCCCCCTCAGGCGACCAGAGCGCCCTCAGGCAGCCAGAGCGCCCCCTCAGGCGGCCAGAGCGCCCCCTCAGGCGGCCAGAGGCCACCCTTGGCTTCCCTTGGCCTTGGCTTTCACTTGGAATCCGCAGCCCTGCCAAACACAAAGCGCCTCTCGGCTGTTTTTTTTTTTTGGGGGGGGGGGGGGGGGGGGCAACTGCCCCCCCCCCCCTCCCTGTCCCCCCTCTTCCGCCGCCCCTGCCCCAGCCCAGCCCGGCCCAGGCCCATAAACACCAAGCCCAGGCCCGGACCAGGCCCGGTCAAATTCATAATATTGAGGCCCAGGCCCGGTCCGGTCCGTTCAGATTAAGCATATAACTATTTTCACAAAATTTGCAATCATTATCCTAGCATATTTACTTATATGCCATAAATGTGAAACAATGAAACAACTATGCTAACCAAAAACAAAAATCCACAGCCACAGCAACAGTGTGTTGCTGTGTAAGTGAACTGCTGGTTAAAATATTTTTGAGCTCTGACCTGAGCTTGTGCGACGCGCGCATTACTTCAAAATTATCAGGCCCAGACCCATCCAGAGCCCAGTGATTTCCTTAAAGTTGAGGCCCGGCCCAGGCCCAGCCCATGGCGAACTCTGTTGCACAACAACCTCTACTCGTTTGAGGGCAGGAGCGGACACACCTTAGGTGGGGGTCGTTTTAGCTCCCCCCGACACTAATAGGGTTAATAATTAAGATGAAACTACGATGGAAGCATAATATTTCTACATTTTCAAGAAAACGTAAGTGCTCCCAACTCAAACGAGAATCAAAGGGCGTGAGCATCGTTAGAGCTATCATTAGCACACCAACGAGTGCTGAGAACACCGTCAGTCAAAATTAGTGCCGCTAGGCATTTAGGTATGCATACACATATAGGCAGCAGACTGGGCAGCCGCGAACTGGTTATGTTAATCTGGCTTGTGGGGGTGGGGGACGGGTCGGCGTAGGGTACGGTCTGGTGTGGGGGTGCCGGCTGGTTGTGGGAGTGCCGGCTGGTTGTGGGGGTGCCGGCTGGTTGTGGGGGTGCCGGCTGGTTGTGTCTGCCGGCTGGTTGTGTGTCTGCCGGCTGGTTGTGTGTCTGCCGGCTGGTTGTGTGTCTGCCGGCTGGTTGTGGGGGTGCCGGCTGGTTGTGTGTCTGCCGGCTGGTTGTGTGTCTGCCGGCTGGTTGTGTGTCTGCCGGCTGGTTGTTTGTCTGCCGGCTGGGTGTGGAGGTGCCGGCTGGGTGTGGGGGTGCCGGCTGGTTGTGTGTCTGCCGGCTGGTTGTGGGGGTGCCGGCTGGTTGTGTGTCTGCCGGCTGGTTGTGTGTCTGCCGGCTGGTTGTGGGGGTGCCGGCTGTTTGTGTGTCTGCCGGCTGGTTGTGGGGGTGCCGGCTGGGTGTGGGGGTGCCGGCTGGTTGTGGGGGTGCCGGCTGGTTGTGTGTCTGCCGGCTGGTTTCGGTGTGTGCGGTGTGCGCGGACTCCCGGCCGGCTGCTGACGTGGGGCCGGCCGGCCGGCAGCCGTGCGCCCGTGGGCGGGACGGGACGTGCTCCAACCGGTCTCGGCGCTGCTCGATGGTGGTGTGACGTCACCGGTCGGTGGGCGGCGCCGCGACGGGCGGCCGGCGGCCCGGCGAGTCGCGCCGCCGCGCCCGCTGCCAGTCCCCCGGCACGAGCGTCAGAGTGAGCATCGCGGCGGCACCATGGCCGGCAGAATGAGTTACAAGCGGACGACGGTGATGTCCACGTCGTCAGGCGGCTCGGCGGCTGCCAGCCCGATTCGCTCGCGGTCGCCACACAGCCCGACGCGCACCTCCCGTTTTCAGGAGAAGGAGCAACTGGCCGGCCTGAATGACCGGCTGGCCGCCTACATCGAGAAGGTGCGCAACCTGGAGCTGGAGAACAACCGTCTGACGCACCAGGTGCGCTCCTCGCAGGAGGTGGTGACCCGCGAGGTCTCCAACATCAAGTCGCTGTACGAGAGTGAGCTGGCGGACGCGCGCCGTCTGCTCGACGAGACGGCAAAGGAGCGCGCCAAGCTGCAGATCGACCTCGGCAACCTGAAGACGGAGCGCGACGACCTGCAGTCGAGGTGAGAGGGGCGGGACGAGCTGCAGTCGAGGGGAGAGGGGCGGGACGACCTGCAGTCGAGGTGAGAGGGGCGGGACGAGCTGCATGTGAGGTGAGAGGGGCGGGACGAGCTGCAGTCGAGGTGAGAAGGGCGGGACGAGCTGCAGTCGAAGTGAGAGGGGCGCGACGACCTGCAGTCGAGGTGAGAGGGGCGGGACGACCTGCAGTCTAGGTGAGAGGGGCGGGACAGGCGAGGTGAGAGGGGCGAGACGAGCTGCAGGTGAGGTGAGATGGGGGATTACCATTAATTTGGGAATTGGTTCTGTCATCGATGTTGTTTCTGATGTCAGCTGATTTCAATTTCTGCGGCATATTCAAACGAACATCCATCGCAGGGAGCACTGCTGTCGCCTGTCGACCGTACACGGCATGGTGTATCAGCTCTTCTGGTGAGCCGACTCATCAGCCGACGTGACTCACCGGGTCAAGCCGGCCGACCCTGTGAACTGTGTGACCCCGCCCATATTGATATACATCGATGTTGTGTGCTTCTGAGGCTGATGATGGGTTGGACCCGGTGAGTTAGGCTACCCGGTGAGTTAGACGGGTTAGGACAGGGGTGCAGGGGTGCATTGCAGGATCACAGTCCTGGCAGCACAGCGCCTCTCCTGCAGAATGGTCACGGCATTGGCGAGCTGCCAGCTCTTCGTCGGAGCTTCTGTTTGGGGGCGGGGCACGGTGGGGAGGGGGTAGAGACCGGGTGACACACAGTCACGTTGTCGGAGTAGTCACGTTTTCAGAGGACAGGTAGGAACGGCCCAGAGCGAGGCCTAGTTGGACTTGTATAACTTATACTTGTCAACTTTTTAACTTTAACTTTTACAACGTCTAGTTGTACAAGTTAAAGTTAAAAAGTTGACAAGTATAAGTTATACAAGTCCAACTAGGCCTCGCTCTGGGCCGTTCCTACCTGTCCTCTGAAAACGTGACTACTCCGACAACGTGACTGTCGAGTTTTGTTGTACAAAACTCGGCCAACTTGAGTCTGGTAGGAATATCGCTCGTCAAAGGAGGGCAGCTGACTAACCTTCGTGAGTTAACATTGGCTCACGGAACATAATTTCTAACATCAGCAACGTACAGATCTCTCCACTCACTGGCACGTGGGAAATCTGCACGGACCGTCACGACCGAGCTTTCATGACAGCCGCCGGGAGTCGGAGCTGGACCAACCTCGCGTGTCTCGCCGCTGCTAACCGTAGCAATGCATCCGTAACCGTCCCAACTCCTCCCACCCCACCAGGCGGATCGACCGGCCTGCAGCAGACATCGGTCATCAAACTCTCTCCCTGCCGCTGCGCGACCCGGTTACTGACCCGCCCCGGTCAGCAGCCGAAACACACGCCCCGTCATCGATTCGGCCGAGCGAGCGCGGCGTGCCCCTGCCTGCAGCGCTGTAAAACGTCAGCCGCCGCCGCCCCGCCGCCGCCGCCGGCACGACCGTCATGAATATGCGCGCGTGTTTTGTGTGCGTGTGCGTGTCCCTCCTGACAGCGGCCCGGGCCGGCCCACAGTCGGATACGGCGCGTGCCGCCGTCGAGGCCGCCCAGGCTAAATTCGGCGTCTATTAATGTCTGCCGCCGTCGGCACATTTCGTCCTGGCCTGGCGGGGCGGCTCGGCAGTCGGCCGTCGGCCGGCATGGACAGCCTGGCAGGGAGGCAGTCGCCAGTCAGCTGTCCTGGTTAGGTATAAGTCGCAGTCGGCAGTCTGCCGTTCTGGTTTGGCAGGATGATTTCCAGCTGACCGCTGGCGGCAGCTTCGTCATGGCAGTAGCGAGACAGCAGCTGGGCAGACAGGACCATGCCGTGAGACAGCAGCTGGGCAGACAGGACCATGCCGTGAGACAGCAGCTGGGCAGACAGGACCATGCCGTGAGATAGCAGCTGGGCAGACAGGACCATGCCGTGAGACAGCAGCTGGGCAGACAGGACCATGCCGTGAAACAGCAGCTGGGCAGACAGGACCATGCCGTGAGACAGCAGCTGGGCAGACAGGACCATGTCGTGAATCTCAGATTCTCTTCATTCGTTTGTGTCTGTGATGATTGGCTAACGAATTTGTCAGTCGTGATGTGCTTTACAGCGCTCTCATCAGTTTTTTTTTCTCGCGAAATTATCTGCTGAATGGCTTTTGTGGACATTCATTGGAATCAAGTCAACAATTTGTAATCCAGGAATGTAAACTTTTCTTCATTTCCAATGTTCAAAAGCAGCTGAGCCTTTACCTTGCGACATATTTCCTACCTTCTGCTCAGCGCACTTTGAAACCTATGTATACCCAGGCACGTAGCCAAGGGGAGGGCGGCGGGGGCGCCCCCCCCCCCCCCTAGAGGCCAGGAGGGCCCTTTTTGGCGCGCGCAGCGCGCCGAAAAGGGCCGACGAGACCGCGCGAAGTGCGGTATCATAGGCTCTTTACTACACGAAGCGTGGTCTTTAGAGAGTTTAGCGGACTTCAGAGGCCCTTTAGGGCCACCAGGGCCCTCTCTGAAAGACTGGAGGGCCCCTTGGACGTTCAAAAGAGCCCTGTGCATGTCAGAGGGGCCCCTGGCAAGACCGAAGGGGCCCCTGAGCGGGTCAGAGGGCCCCCTGAGCACGTCGAATGGGCCCCCTGAACACGTCGAATGGGCCCCTAGCCAGCACAGAGGGGTCCCTGGGCAGGTTGAGAGGCCCCTGAGCATGTCGACAGGGCGACAAAGCGGCCAGCGCAGTCCTTTGCCAGGTCATAAGGCCCCTGAGCAGGTTGGAGGGCCCCTGGAGAGACCAGAGGGCCCCTGGGAAGTTAAGAGGGCCCCTGTGCAGGTCAGAGGGGCCCTGACCAGACCAAAAGGGCCCCTAGGTGGGTCAGAAGGGCCCCTAAACATGCCGAATGATCCCCTAGCCAACACGGAGGGGCTCCAGGGCAGGTCGGAGGGCCCTCGGAGAATGTCGCAAGGCGACAAAGCAGCCAGCGCAGTCCCTTGCTTGGTCGGAAGGGCCCCTTAGAAGGTTAAAGGGCCCCTGGAGAGACCAGAGGGCCCCTGGAAAGTTAAAAGGGCCCCTGCGCAGATCGGAGGGACCCCTGATCAGACCGAAAGGACCCCTGGGCGGGTACGAATGGCCCCTGAACATGCCGAAGTGGCCCCTGGCCAGCACGGAGGGGCTCCAGGGCAGGTCTGAGGGCCCCTTGAGCATGTCGGCAAGGGCGACAAAGCAGCCAGCGCAGGCCGACCAGAAGAGTCTTTGGGCCGATCGGAGGGGCTCCTGGGCAAGTCAGAGGGGCCCCTGGCTAGACTGAAAGGGTCCCTGGGCCGGTCGGAAGGCCCCTTGAACATGCCGGATGAGTTCCTAGCCAGACTGGAGGGGCCCCTGGGCAGGTCGGAGGGGCCCCTGAGCAGGGGCGGCGGATTGCGGGGTCAGGGTACCCAAAATTCCCCCCAGTCGAAAATCTTGGGGGCAAATGGTAGTTTTGCCCCCCCCCCCCTACAGATTTTAGCCTGCTCAATCTGGGACAACATGACCCTTCCCCTCCCCAGGATTTTAATTTGAGGGGGGGGGGGGATTTTGGGTACCCTGCGCCCCGCAATCCGCCGCCCCTGCCCCTGAGCATGTCGGCAGGGCGACAAAGCAGCCAGTGCAGTCCCTGGCCAGGTCGGAAGGACCTCTGAACAGGCCGAATGGGCCCCTTGACACACAAGAGGGGCTTCTTGGAAGGTCAGAGGAGTCTCTGGTGAGACCGGAGGGGTCAAAGCACGTAGAGATCGCAGATGAAGATTAAATACAAAGAGGACTTACTCCACAATACAAATATTAAAAGCGGGGCTTTCGCGTATATTGTAACACCCTTCGTCAGGGTGCTACAATATACCCGAAAGATCCGATTTTTTTCCCTGTAGAGTAAGCCCTCTTTGTATTATATATATAATATATATATATATATATATATATATATATATATATATATATATATATATATATATATATATATATATATATATATATATATATATATATATATATATATATATATATATATATATATATATATATATATATATATATATATATATATATATATATATATATATATATATATATATATATATATATATATATATATATATATATATATATATATATATATATATATATATATATATATATATATATATATATATATATATATATATATATATATATATATATATATATATATATATATATATATATATATATATATATATATATATATATATATATATATATATATATATATATATATATATATATATATATATATATATATATATATATATATATATATATATATATATATATATATATATATATATATATATATATATATATATATATATATATATATATATATATATATATATATATATATATATATATATATATATATATATATATATATCACCCACTCCACATCATGTCTTTTCGCTTCGCGGATCCCAGACGAGTCCCTGAACAGGTCGGAAGGGCGTAGAAAAGTTCAGAGGGGCCCCTAGACGATCTGAAGGGACCTTGGGCCTTTCAACAGTAAGAATACAGTTGTACAGGAAATGCAAACTCAAAATGTTCGCGCCGCTCCGCGGCGCAATTTAACTACTAATTCAATTATATGCGGGTTAGGAAAAAATCGGTCAGTTTCTCGGCGCATTTATGTGTTATGTTGCTACTTTCCTATATTATTGGGCAAAATAGTTCATTTTAGCACCTTTTCCCCGCACTTTTAAACGCACAATATAGCAATTTTAGAGGTCTGCACCATACGCAATGCGACGCATTGATGAGAAAGCAACCCAGGGCATAATACTCAAAATTTTCGCGCCGCTCCGCGGCGCAATTTGTTTAAGAGTTCCAGGCCTTGAGCTTAAAACAATATTCCAAGTTGGTATAGCTGATTCCAAATTGGTGTCGCTGGTTCAAAAGTTTATATGGCAGTTTGCTAACTCCAGCTCCTAAAAGTTGGTATGGCCCATACCATTCCTGTCATACTGCATTTTACATCCTAGTAACGTGCCTTTTCATCCGTTTTGTTTGGCCCTTTCAACGCTCGGGAAGGGGTCCTTTCGAAGCGCCCCCCCCCCTGGACAAAATCCTGGCTACGTGCCTGTGTATACCTATGTAACCTATGTACCTATAAGACCGGCTGTCTCGGCTGCATTAGTACGGTGATTATCTTGATCGCGCTGTAAATATGCACGCCGCGTCGTGATACTCCGTCCGCGTCACACCGGGCGTCTATACGACGCTGATTCATGGCGGCGTGGGTGCCGAATCAGGCTGCAGGACCTCCGGGCGGAGGCGGGGGGGGGGGGGGGGGGGGGGGGCGGGGGCGGGGGCGGGGGCGGGGGCGGGGCGGGGGCGGGGGCGGGGGACCTCACCGTGCGCACAACCCTGACTCACCCTGTCCGTCGCCAACGTGCAGCTGCACCGCACTCGACGCAGGTCGCGTCGCGCGGTTTCCGTTACTGGCGTCGGTCGCGACTCGCGCGTCCTGCTGTTCCGGTGGAACTGGATGGTTTCTGGTCTTCTATCGGAAAGCAATCATTTCCAATCGGGCGAGAGGACGGTGGACACGGGAACAGCTGGCTGCCGAAACAAAAACGACAATAACTTCGTTTTCCTAATGCAGTTATCGAGCAGCGCGATCTCGCCAATTGAACGCGCCGCGCATGCCGCGGCTTTCCACGAGTGCATCACCGCGTAACAATCGGCATCCTGCTCCGGTCGTGACATGCCACGGCATGGCCAGTATGCCGTCGACGCCGGTAATGCGCGGGCTGGCGGGGGCTGTGCTGCTGCAGCGGGCCGATCCTCAGAGGCTGCCGGCGCTGCAGCCTCTGCCATCCGGACGGGAGCTGCCAGCGTCGCCGACAGTCAGGAATGCTGCACGACACACGCCTGATCAGATACTGGACGGTGACGTCACCGGCTGCCATCGACCGCGCCGCACCCTGACCTCAGCGGCGGCCCGGTCCGTGGTCCGCGGTCCGCGGTGCGACCGCTGCTGCTGCTGCTGCTGGGACTCGCCGATGCAAACCCGGCCCGTGCATGTCTCGTTAGCCGGCGAAATGGCTGTGTGTGCCCGGTTGATGGCCCGGTGCGCCGGCGGGTCGGTCACACGCCGCTGGTCCGTCCAAGGTCCTCGGCACGGTGCGCGCCCCATGACGCTGAGGGTTAGGAGCCGAGAGCCGGGAGCCAGGAGCCGGGAGCCGGGTACCGAGAGCCGGGAGCCGGGTACCGAGAGCTGGGAGCCGAGCTGGGAGCCGGTAGCCGGGAGCCGGGAGCCGGGAGCCGGGAGCCAGGAGCCAGGAGCCAGGAGCCAGGAGCAGGGAGCAGGGAGCAGGGAGCAGGGAGCAGGGAGCAGGGAGCAGGGAGCAGGGAGCAGGGAGCAGGGAGCAGGGAGCAGGGAGCAGGGAGCAGGGAGCAGGGAGCAGGGAGCAGGGAGCAGGGAGCAGGGAGCAGGGAGCAGGGAGCAGGGAGCTGGGAGCCGGGACGCACCGTCGCCAAGGTCATGCCGACCTCATTCATATCGGGCGTCGATGACGTCATCAGCGGCTGTGGGTGATGTCATGCGGGAGCGGCTGACAGGGATTTGCACTGGCCACTGATGACGTCATGCAGAGGGTGATGTCACCGCAGTTGTAGCCTGCTGGACGTTGACGCATTCTTATCAGCTTATACATTTCACAAGAAGGTGATTTGCACTCTCCTTATTCTGCGGCACGCATACTACATAGATGCTTCTCGATGTATTAATGCAAACGTGTAGGCATGTAACTTTCGTCATTTCACGTAAGCTTAACGCTGAGGGGACGCCATTGCTATCTTGGTTATTAATCTAGGCACTTATGGACCTTAGCGTTTTTAATAGGATTTTGCGGAACGTGCATGACTTTGCACGATTATCCGGTATATCCTCAAACAGTAGCCACAATTGCAAAGGGTGCATGATTGTATCACACGTTTGATGCACCAGTGCAGAACTAATGAGACAATGTCGCTGCGTGTTTTTTTATTATAAGAAAGAGACGGCTGCACCTTTGGCCTGACGCCGCCCCGCGCCCTCCCCCGGTTCCCCCTCACCGCTGGAGCTATATACTATAGGTAAAACACGCCATGTAGCAGAACCGTGGACAAATAATACGTACCGGATCTGATATTTACCGACATGTGCCAACTATCGCAGGTCACACACAGGTAATCCATGCCTGAAAGCTGGGCATGCCATGTGGCTGA
This sequence comes from Chirona hameri, assembly GCA_036785665.1. Taxonomy (NCBI): domain Eukaryota; kingdom Metazoa; phylum Arthropoda; class Thecostraca; order Balanomorpha; family Balanidae; genus Chirona; species Chirona hameri. The sequence continues at coordinate 28,915 of JAXIVJ010006729.1, read as the reverse complement.
TGTACCTGATTAGCGTTATCGCTCGCGGATTTATTGGTGTTGATACAGCCTACTCGGGGCGGCGCAGGCTCCCACATACGGCGTGGGGGGTGGTGTCTGGTGATAACCTATCTATTGTACTCCAAAGGCATAGCCGTAGGAACAGGGGGGGGGGGGGGGAGCAGGGGGTAGCCGCCCTCTCCCCCAAACATTTTTGATTTTAACATTACACCTATGGGCGTTGCATGGAAAGAATCGACTTCGGAATGCCTCCGCCCCCCCCCCCCCCCAACTTGAACATAGTTCCTACGCCCCTTTCCAAAGGTCTCGCTTAGCGTATCCGGTATAACATACATATTTTAAGTATCAACTGCAAGCATGCTCATATTTCCCGAAAGAAGTGTGACTGGTGCGAATGCTAAACCTTCCATTTCTTTCTACCAGCATGCTATTGCACTTACAAGTCCCGTTTCGCACTGGTAGTATGCTCGTTTGGACTGCCAGCCTGGGCTTCGACTCCGGAGTTCCAACTGCGGCTACCGATCGATGGTGCTGCAGGGATGCCGGCGGCGCAGTTGGGACGGCAGTATGGCCGTGTGGTGTTCCGTTAGGAGCACCAGGTCATACGGTCTGACTCGCTGATCACAGGAGTGGGACTGCCGTTTCGGCCTGACCCGGCCAGCCCGACTCAGCCCCGTTTGAGGATGGGGCGACGTGACGGCGACGGGCACGGACCACGCATAAACTAGCCCAACCAAGGCCACGACTGAAACGGCTCCGTGGAGGAGGGGGCTGTCTTGCAGGATGACCGGGAGCGTGACCTTGTGATGCTGTCTGTGCCCCTGAGCGGGGTCGTCTCGTCACCGTCCGGTGGCGGGCCGGGACAGGGAGTTCAGGGCCGCACGGTCAGGGAGCGCCGCTCCCAGCCGGGGCCAGCCGGGGCCAGCCGGGGCCGCTCCCAACGCTGTCATGCCGAGACACAGCTGCTCACCGCGCCGGCGTTACACGGCAGCGGTCGGTCACCGCGGTGGGCCTGTGGTGGGCCGACTGCCGGCCTGTCGTGCCGGAGCGCAGTTTGCCGTCAGGGGCGGGCCGGCCGCGGTGGCGGTGGCGGTGTGTTCCCAGCTGCGGGTGGCCGTGACCGTCCCCACCGCGCGTGACCGCGTGACCGGGCCGACCGCTCCTCAGACGTGACACTCTGATGGCTGGGCTGACCGCTGTGGCCTCTGGCCGCCCTTCACACCTCCCACCGCCACTGCAATCTCATGCCGCCGCCCATGACACCCCCTGCCGCTCTTGACACCCCCTGCGGCTCCTGACATCTCCTGTCGCCCCTGACAGCTTCTGCCTCCCCTGCCACCTATGACACCTACTGCCTCCCCTCACACCTCCTGACGCCCCTGACATCTCCTGACACCTACTGCCTCCCCTGACACTCCCTGTCGACCCTGACATCTCCTGACGCCCCTGACATCTCCGGACACCTACTGCCTCCCCTGACGCTCCCTGTCGACCATGACAACTCCTGACGCCCCCGACATCTGACGCCCCCGACACCTCCTAACGGTCCTGACACCTCCCGCAGTGCCAAACGGCCCAGTTCACACCTCTGATCTCACACCTCACAGCGAACCGCCGCCGTCGCTGTGGGCCGGGCCGCTGCAGCTGCCCGGGGGCCGCCGCGACGCCGGTCCGTGGTGCCGGTGCGTGGTGCCGCAAATAGACGGCTTCACACGCCCGGGGGCCAGTCTCGCAGACGGCACTGCGACGGTGTGCACTGTGCAAGGCTACAGAGACAGACAGCGCTTCTCACATGTGCAATACGCACCGTGCAATACACCGTGCTCCGCACCTCACATACGCACCGTGCAGTGTGCAGCTCCGCTAGCTGCGAAATGCGGAATGCGGCTCGACCGGGCCTCGCTCGCTCGAGCCCCGTCTCGAGCTCTCTCGTTGCCGGTCTGGCAACTCTTTTTGCAAGGCGCCAGATCAGAACGACTGGCAACATCATTGTTTTGGCAGTGCGGTTCATATATCACCGCGTGCTACTTTGACGGTGGTTTTTGCCTCGTGTCCCAATTACCCGTGTGAAGGATGGGGCCAAGGGCGTCGCCACCTTCCGAAAGTTGGGGTGTGGGTGTGTGTGTGTGTGTGGGGGGGGGGGGGGGGGGCACTTTAAAGTCTATTCTTTCCATGCAACACCCATAGACGTAATGTTAACATCTGGAAATGTTAGGGATACTCGTCCCCCCCGCTTCCAATGCCAATGGATGGGGCGTGCCGACAGCTACACCCTTGCTGACTCTGATCAGCCGGTGCGGGACAAGTTTTGTTATTGCAAATAGCAGACCAGAGACGGAGGGCCACCACAAAGCCAAGAACCGCCGAGAACGGCATCCAATGCTGCGTGAACCGCCGAGAACGGCATCCAATGCTTCGTTAACCTTTCGAGAACGGCATCCAATGCTTCGTTAACCTTTCGAGAACGGCATCCAATGCTGCGTGAACCGCCGAGAACGGCATCCAATGCTTCGTTAACCTTTCGAGAACGGCATCCAATGCTTCGTTAACCTTTCGAGAACGGCATCCAATGCTTCGTTAACCTTTCGAGAACGGCATCCAATGCTGCGTGAACCGCCGAGAACGGCATCCAATGCTTCGTTAACCTTTCGAGAACGGCATCCAATGCTTCGTTAACCTTTCGAGAACGGCATCCAATGCTTCGTTAACCTTTCGAGAACGGCATCCAATGCTGCGTGTTTAATGATGGAGTGATGACGCTTTGCCGATACTCCGCATATTCGTCCACTGGCGAGAAACGCAAACTATGGCAAACATTTCACCGATTGTAAATCATGTCGAAGTCGTTTTCTCGACCTACCTGCTTACGGCGTTCGACACCATGTATGTGTACCAGCCGCATATGTGTACCAGCCGGTGTGGTGAACTTCTATTGAGATTTGTGTGCTGCCCATCACCGTCTAGTGGCGGATCCAGAAGGGGGGGAGGCATGGGGCCATGCACCCCCCGTCCCCCTTGAGCCTCGAAGGGGCACAATAGGCCGAGCGGGCCCAGCGGAGCGGAGCGAGTCACTTAGCCGATCGAAGTGACTCGAAACGAATTTCACTCCGTTTTCAAACAAATCGCAAGTAAATTTACCCACTTTGATCTCCAGAGGGCCCATTCCGGCTTGAAGAAGGCCAATTCTGGTTGCAGAGGCCCATTCTGGCATGTGAAAGGCATATTTTGCATTACAAGGGCCCATTCTGGCCTACATTTGTCTTCCAAGGTCAAAAGGGCCCACCAAGGCTAATGGCCCACTAAGGCCTGAGGAGGCCACCAAGGCCTGGGGGGCCCACTTTGCTACGTGGCCCCCTCCTTGACCGAATCCTGGATCCGCCACTCACCGTCCGTTCTCCGCCTCCAAACAATAACAGGCCAATAGAGGGAGAGGGGCGGGAGACAGGAGAGAGGAGAGAGAGTCAGGGAGACAGGAGAGAGGGACAGGAGAGAGAAAGCGACAGAGGCCAGCGCCTGCGGCCCGACTCCACCGACAGGCCCTCATCAGTGCGAAATTCGCCGCTAAAACATTTATCCGGCGGCACCACGTGTGGTGGCGGCGCGGCGGCCTGTGCGGTCCGAGTGGCCTGTGGAATGTGGAGAGTGGCAGATGATCGACAGCTGGGTGGGTTCAAGGCTAGCCATTGTCATGTCCCAGAAGCGACTGAAATTGGCGCAATAGTGATACATTTCCTGATATTAAGAAAATCTCATCAACTTTTTCGAATGGTAGTTTGCATTAAATCAATTCTTAATATACAAGGCTGCGAAATCGGATGAGTACCTATTTGGAATCGTGCCATACTTTCAGCCTTCAGGACTTCTCAGGCCCAGTGACACATTGCCGGCCGGGTTCTGGGCCCGCCGGCGGTGTCGGGTCGCAGTCCGTTCTGGGTCCGTGGACGGTGTCTGGTCGCAGTCCGTTCTGGGTCCGCCGGCGGTGTCGGGTCGCAGTCCGTTCTGGGTCCGCCGGCGGTGTCGGGTCGCAGTCCGTGCTGGGTCCGTGGGCGGTGTCGGGTCGCAGTCCGTTCTGGGTCCGCCGGCGGTGTCGGTTCGCAGTCCGTTCTGGGTCCGTGGGTGGTGTCGGGTCGCAGTCCGTTCTGGGTCCGTGGGCGGTGTCGGGTCGCAGTCCGTTCTGGGTCCGTGGGCGGTGTCGGGTCGCAGTCCGTTCTGGGTCCGCCGGCGGTGTCGGGTCGCAGTCCGTCCTGGGTCCGCCGGCGGTGTCGGGTCGCAGTACGCCGTCCGCTGGGTTGAGAGTTGGGCCGGGGCGGGACGGGACGGGACGACGAGGGCAGATCGATAGAGAGCTCGCGGCTTCCTGGATTTGGCGCCGACGGTCGGAGCCGTGCGGTCGCTAGTGGCGGTTCAACTTCCACCAACGCCATCTATAATACAACCGTGTCACGAGGGTGAAAATGAAGGTCATTGGACCATCACTCAAACGGTCGAATGGTTAGGACTTCAGAACAATGCCTAGGGACTAGGGAGGGCGAAATTATATGTGTGGCACACTAAGTCTCCCAAATTAAATGCATGATTGAAGGTGCGCTATACCAGAAGTATGTAATGATTAATATAAATATATGTCTTTTTAATATCAATTTGTTTATAATAAATAATTTTTGCACATACCGACAAATAGGTAAATTATTTCTCAAGCGTTTTTCACATCATGTGAATGACTTGGAAACATCGTTAAAAGTTCCACTTTCAAGGGTCAGTTTATCTAGTAATAGCAGGCCACTGATACCTTGCATACAATTTACAAGATTACCGGTGTGGCATGATTTATTTTGCCGCTCTTCACACGAAATTATTACCTGAGCCACGTCTGAATGACGTCTAGGTATGTTGAATGCTAGCACGCGTAGTTCATGAACGCTGACGCAAGCTGCAAACGCATCTAGCTAGCACGGGCCTACGTCGTAACCACATGATCTTGTGCAGATTTTGATCGCCGTGGATGATGGATGAAATGACGTCGTTTCGCTAGATAATCGCTACGCTCGAAGACCTGGCAGCAAATGAATCCACACATTGTATAGCAGCGTCCCGTAAACTCCGACCCGTGGCCTCGTACTACTCATAAAACATTCCCAAGCGCCGGTGGGCGTCGTTCGCTACCCACCGTCCCAGGTGGCGCCTCTGCAGCGGAGGACGCCGGTATGCATGTCCCGGCGTTTCAGGACGGGCTGCGTGGGCGTGCGCGGCGTCCGCCCCCGCCTTCCGTGCCTGCCGACTGGCAGCCGGCAGCTGTCCCTGGCCGGCGGCGTCTGGAGCGGGCTTCATGGAGACGCAGTAGCAGGTGCACCGCTGCCCGCCCGCCAGCCGCCCGGGGTGACGTCACCTCCACCTTGTTCGCCCACGTACGACCGCCCGAAGCCGCCGGCAGCGGCTGCACGTGCAGCACCAGCAGCGCCATCTGTGTTCGGGCCCTGGCGTCTGGCCCGCAGCCAGCTCTCAGGCCGCACGATCTGAGGAACGACCGCTCCCCCAGCTGCCTGTCCGCCTGCCATGACCAGGAGGGTGCGCCTGCTGGCTGGTTGGCCGGTGCTGCAGTCAGGGGGTGGTCCGGGCCCGTCGGAGGTCCTACTGTGGTCCGGTGGTGTCCCGGTGATGGTCCGCTGTGGTCCGCCATGGTCTGCTCCGACAGTCACCCAGAGCTCCGGGAGACGGCGTCTGTCATGAGACAGTCACCCAGAGCTCCGGGAGACGGCGTCTGTCATGAGACAGTCACCCAGAGCTCCGGGAGACGGCGTCTGTCATGAGACAGTCACCCAGAGCTCCGGGAGACGGCGTCTGTCATGAGACAGTCACCCAGAGCTCCGGGAGACGGCGTCTGTCATGAGACAGTCACCCAGAGCTCCGGGAGACGGCGTCTGTCATGAGACAGTCATCCAGAGCTCCGGGAGACGGTGTGTGTCATGAGACAGTCACCCAGAGCTCCGGGAGACGGCGTCTGTCATGAGACAGTCACCCAGATCTCCGGGAGACGGTGTGTGTCGTGAATGGCGCGTCCGCCGGAGACGGGAGCCAATATTGACCTCGCACACATGGGCGCGCGCTGCGCTGGCTCGTGCGGAATATGACCGGCATTTGGGGGTCGTCACGGGGTTTGCGCACCACTCCAGTTTCCGTTCTGAGGTCTGCACACAATCGTCAGTGACGGCGCCGGAGGATGGGTGGGCTAATGCACGGCCCTGGGCCAGATATACATCTCTCTCGGAGCGGCGCACTGTCCGACGTCGGTCCGAGAGGCTGCGGTGGCGAGGCGGGGCTGCGAAGGAGGCAGGCAGCCAGACTGGGTGCTTATTGCTCCTCCATCAGCCCGTCGACAGGACAGGCGGAACTGTCAGGGGCTGTCAGGGGCTGTCAGGGGCTGTCAGGCGTACCTACGGGCCTCGTGTCAGTCGGGCTGTACGAATGACAGGCTATGTTGCCTTTGTGGTATTCTTACGTCAGCCGGACAGATTGTAGTGTTGGTCAGACTGTGATGTATACTTGTCCACCTGGCATACTGCCTACCAATATACTACCTGTCCCATGCTCTGGTCCGTTGTGCATATCCCGTCGGCGTAACTCATAATATTATCAGGGCCAACTAATGACGCCATTGATGTTATTGGTGCTTTCTTGGACTTTATTTTTGGAATGCGTTTGGAAATGGTCCTTCGGAATAGTGAAAGGTACGATGATACTCGGTGCCACCGGTAGCGATTGCAGACCACCTCACCACCATTCTTCGCGCGCCCTTCAGGCGTCAGCACTCGCGTCCTACGCCTTTCCGAGCTCGCCCCTGGCGCAAAGTAGATTGGGACGCGCTCAGTTTACATCTGCTGCTGTCAGACTGGGACCCGATATACCGGGCCGCTGACATCGAGGGGAAGTTGGAGACGTTCATGCGTGTATGGTCGTCTGCCATCGATGTGCACTGTCCCCTGAAAACTGTGACCCCACGTCGCCCACGCTGCCCGTGGTTGGAGGGTAACCACGAGCTGCGCAGTGTAATGCGTGAGCGCGACCGGGCCTACCGGGAATGGCACAGGTACGGTACGGAGACCGCCCTTATCGAGTATCGGCGGCTCCGAAACCGGGTTAAGAGTTGCTGTGCCCAGGCGAAACGCGACTTTCTGTGCGCGACCATGCTGTCTGATCGTGCGAGTTTCTGGCGCGGGATCCGTGAGTTCGCCCTTCGACCCACGAGAGGAGGCGGCGGCGCCGAGGATATGCCGATGGACCGAGCTGACGACTTCAATCGCCATTTCGCCTCAGTCGGGCCTAAGATAGCTGCCGAGCTGGCAGCCGGCTGCCACAGCGTGCCACCTCTCTCTCCGAGACCACCGTGCGTCACCACAGCCCGGCTAGTCTTACAACCGGTGACCTTACCCATGCTTTCCAGTGCCTTGCAAGAACTGTCCTCTTCTAGGGCTGTTGGACTCGATGGTGTGCCGCTACTTGCATTGAAAAACTGTTTCGCTGTCTTAGGACCTCACTTGCTTCATCTCGTCAACACTTCTGTCATCACTTGCGTCTTCCCAAGTGACTGGAAAATTGCCTCAGTTCTCCCTCTTCATAAATCTGGGCCTCGCGATGCTCCTGGCAATTTTAGGCCGATATCGATTTTATCAGTGTTGTCAAAATTATGCGAGAAGGTTGTATGTACGCAGTTGTCGGCGCATCTCGTTTCCCACAGCCTGTTGGCGCCTTCACAATACGCGTACAGGCCGTGCCACTCGACGGAGGATGCCGTGGTCGACGCTGTGGAATGGATGACGCGCCGGATCGACGCGGGACATGTCGTCGCCGTCACCTCCGTCGACCTTAGTAGAGCCTTTGACAGCGTTGACCACGGTGTCCTCCTGACCAAGCTACAGTGGTACGGCATCGATCCCCGATGGTTCCGGAGTTACCTCGATGATCGGCTGCAGGTGGTGAGAGGCGGATCACTATCCCTTCCTTTATCCCACGGCGTCCCTCAGGGGTCCCTCGTGGGCCCACTCCTCTTCAGCATCTTCACGAACGACCTTGCATCGTACCTTCCTCACGGGCGTCTGGTGTCCTACGCAGACGACACCCAGCTCCTCGACTCCGCCCTCCCAGCACACCTATCCCTACTAAAATCCCGCCAGGAGGATACCATCATTGCGGTTCAATCCTACTTCACTGCCAACTCCTTAAAGATGAACCCCACCAAGACCACCCTCCTCCTTGTCGGTACTCCTCAAGCCCTTAAAAAGACTCCATCCTTTCAGCTCAACATCTCAAACCACACACTCAATCCCTTACCGTCCGTGAAGATGCTGGGGGTCACCATGGATCGTAACTTGTCCTGGGAGGAGCACATTTCCAATTTAGTCAAAAAGTGCAACTCCATCCTGTTCTGTCTGTATAAAATTCGTCACCACCTCACACCCGAGACCCGCCAACTCCTAATCCAGACACACGTGTTCCCCCACATATTGTACTGCCTCTCCGTCTGGGGCGGGGCCGCTGACTGCCACCTCAGCCGGGTACAAAAGGTGATAAATTTCGCGGCAAGGATCGTCTCGGGTGCGCGGGGTCGTGATCATATCTCACCGATCGTGGAGTCGCTAGGCTGGCGTGGTATACGCGACCTCGTTGCGCGCCGCGACTGTATCGGCGTCTACAGAGCCTTAAACGATCCCCGCGCCCCGGCAGCGGTCCGATCGCTATTCATCCCTCGCACCGCTGTGAGTGAGCGCCTCACGCGGGCTGCGGTGGCTGGTGCTCTAGAGCTGCCCGCTTTCCGGCTATCCATGTCGCGCAGGGCTTTTTCCTATAGGGCGGCCTCGTCTTGGAACCACCTGACGCCGGCCGTTATGGCCTCCCGGAGCCTCGCCGTGCTAAAATCCCAACTCGAAAATTGTGACGACGGTGTGTGAAAGCTTGAATTCGTACGTTTTATTAACATAGTTACCACGATTTCTTGTGTGTGTGCGATGCGTGTTTTAAATTGTCTGTCGTGTTTTTCGTTTGTATCGCCCAACTTGTATCCCTTTCACTCGAATCGAACATTAAGCCATTTATATGGAATGATTCGCAAATACATGAACATGATGTACTGTGATTACTACAAATTGAAATGATTGTTTCGTGTCACACACGCATGTGGGAGTCACATCGCCAGCCGCTGTCTGCAGAGAATCATCGCTGGCTAAATGCAGCCCTTTCACTTAATATCGATATGAGAAGGCAGGGGCTCCACCACGGTGGGAGGACGTGTCAGCCCATTCTCGAGTCAGAGGGATTATCCCCCAAATTTTTCCCTGACAAACAACTAGAAATCAGTGTTCAGTTGTACTACTCATTATTTATTACCTCTCCCTTGTTCGACAAGCTTTCGCTGACGCTCTTCTCCTCCCCCTCCCCCCGCTCAACAGCTGACGCCCCCCCCCCCTCCCCTCCAGCAACTACTTTTCGGTGACGCGCCCCCCCCCCTCCCGGTCAACAACTTTTCACTGACGGCGACCACTCGGCTTCCCTCGATTCCGCACCCCCCCCCCCCCCCATTTCAAAGGCGTGGCGGAGCCCTTGCGAGAGGGCACGCTTTATTACGAGCGAGCGCTTCGCGCTCGCTCGTCCTTCCGTGGAGTATGGGACAAATTTGATTATGAGCTGCCCGACCCGACCCGACCCGACCCGACCCGACCCGACCCGACCCGACCCGACCCGACCCGACCCGACCCGACCCGACCCGACCCGACCCGACCCGACCCGACCCGACCCGACCCGACCCGACCCGGCTCGTGGCGACTCTGGTGAGTAGCTCATATCTTGCAACCGCACGTCCGATTGACAAGCAGACTTCTTTGCTGAGCAGCCCCATCTAACCTACCCTGTTTGAGACCAGTGCCGACTCATGTGGGTGACTACCACTGCGCGTGGTGCGTGCCGCGTGAGGGGTGTTGAAAAGTATTTTCTCGCAATAACTCCGCAACGGCTGGACAGATTATGTGCAAATATCGTGTGTGGTTAGGGACCCCTCAGCCGCCACTTTCACACAACTCAGGAGTGAGGTGACTCTGCACGTGCGCACGTGCACACCCCTATTCTATATTCAGGAACGGCTGAGCCGAGTGTGTTCAAATTTGGTGTGTGGTTAGGGACCTCTCATCCGCCAGTTTCCCCACAAGGCGGGGGTGGGTGCCTCTGCACGTGCGCACGTGCACACCCCTATTCTGTATCTCATGAACGGCTGAGCCGAGTGTTAAAATTTGGTGTGTGGTTAGGGACCTCTCAGCCCCCACTTTCCCACAAGTCAAAGGTGGGTGCCTCTGCCGTGCGCACGTGCGCACCCTTTTTGTATCTCAGCAACTACTTGCCCGATCGAGTTGAAATTCCCCATACATTTCCTTCGCGCTCGCTCGTTCATCGCCAACTACGGCGCCTTACTGGTACTTCGGCCAAGCTGGGTACTGATTTTGAGAACCTCTCATTCATTCCCTCACGACCCTCAGTGAGTCGTGTGTATGTTTGGCAAACTGGTCTATCGACAACATAGTACCTACGTCCCCTTTCGTTGCTTTTATTTATCATGTACAGGTACCTTGACTTAGCAAGGCGGTGCAGGGTCCTTCAGTTTATATATATATATATATATATATATATATATATATATATATATATATATATATATATATATATATATATATATATATATTTCTCGCAGACATCTTAAGCGCACGTTTACCGATTCAGCCGTACATATCTGTCGAGTGACGGCTCCCATATAGTGCCAGACAGCCGCAGCTGCGGCTTCGGTAGACAGTGACACATGATCTCACACCCCCCCCCCCCCCCTCCCGGGCCGGCTCAGTGTATAATCTCCAGCCGGATGTCCCTCAATATATACAGCCGCCGACAGTGACAGGCGCCTTCCGCTAACCCGATGTCGTTTGCGACGGAAGGATCAGGCTCGCCGGGACGTGCAGGGCGAGGCAGCTCTTGGTCGGCGAGTCGAGCGCATGTGCCAGAAGGGCGACGTAGCCTGCGGATTGAGCTTCACTTTTTCTGATAACCACAGGACACATGGTTTACATCGGGCACATTTCCATTTTTTTCTCAGTTTTCCATGACTATTTTATTACTTATAAGATGTATATATCTGAAACCAGTAGCGGATCCAGGGGGATCCAGTAGGGGCTGAAGCCCCCTGCCTTAGAAAACGGCGCCGAAGGCGCCGCGACGACGTTCTTGCAAAGGATTTGCCGGCGCCGAAGGCGCTGTTGCGTTCGATATATTGATGGACAACATCATGTTCTCAGACACTTTTTAACCTCCGAGTATGCGTATGTTGCTCCAAATTGTCTTAATGACGGGCCTCACAGTTTGATATGCATGTATGCCCGCTTCTGTAGTTTGCCCAACTGACATGTTGAGAGCAGACGTAAAATGGATGCAACATAAGGTACGGAACGTTTCACGTCAATATCTATAATAGTTTTCAAGATACTGAGAAAATCCGGGAGGAGTCAGACCGATTCGGTTTTCGGACGGACATAAGCACATTTCTTTGGACATTTTTCGGACATCCATCCACAAGGATGGCTTGTCGAGAAAATTACTTAGTTACTTTTTTTTATTAAAAAAGGAAGTGTGCCACATGTGCATAACAAAATCTAAAAATTGATTGATCTATTTTGTATCGCTTCTGTAGTTTGCCCAACTGACATGTTGAGAGCAGACGTAAAATGGATGCAACATAAGGTACGGAACGTTTCACGTCAATATCTATAATAGTTTTCAAGATACTGAGAAAATCCGGGAGGAGGCAGATTCTGCCCCCCCCCCCCCCCCGGGCGCGGGTTAAGGAAGAGGCATATTTGACTCGTTTAATTTACATATTTGATTGTTGCCCCTCTGGACCATGCCGCCCCTGTTACCGAGGAAATATGCCGCCCTCGGGCCTGAAGCCACTTGCCTTAGAAAATCCTGGATCCGCCACTGTTTGAAACGTCCCGGTCGTTGTGGAACTGGGAGAATCAGGTTGAAGAAAAGTTGCTGAATCAATAGAATGATCAAAACATTGCCTCAGCGGATTCGCACTGCAAAACACTTCTTTGCGCCGTGCAACAACATTCAGCGTAGATGACTAGACAAAATGTGTTTTTGTTGCGAACAGTCGTAGTGGGCGATGGACTGTCTTGTCGTTGCTATAGCAACAGTAAGAATACTCCCAAAATGCGATGGTTTCGCTCATCGGTTACGTATTCCGTTTTAACGGGATTGACATACCAGACAAATGTTAGCTTCTATTTTATATAGCGACAACAAATTACTGTTGGCTCGATTCGGTAATTAAAACATCTCTTCTTTAAAGGGAATAGCCAATAGGTCACCTTGAAAGTTGTCTTTAAGTTCAACCATACGGTGCATCTTGAGCTCAAAACTACGAATATGATTTTGGTTTGGACCACTGATGGATATATGTGGAGAAAGAAGTAAGTTTCTCTTTTTATTTCATGAGAAATCGTACGATAGCAGCTGGCGTTCTGGCTCCGCCCCGCTCTGCCCGACGCCAAGTACAGTATCTGACAACCGGCCGCCGCGCCGCCCGGGCGGCATCGTGATCAGAGACTACGTGCCAGAGAGTGTACCTGCCTCCAGCGGCGAGCGTTCATGTCCCGATCGTGGCCCGGAACAGCAGGCATGAAACCGGGCCCACTAGTCCTGTGTCGAAATTACTTAACGTAGGGAGGTAATTCTTTCACCACAACCCATTTTTAGATCTGCTCTACAAATCTCAGTCCAAAACACCATGTTAAAGGTGAACTATTCCCTTTAAAGGGAATAGTTCACCTTCAACATGGGGTTTTGGACTGTGATTTTGGACTGATACTGAGATGTGTAGAGCAGTTCTAAAAATGGGTTGTGGTGAAATAATTACCTCCCTACGTTAAGTAATTTCGACACAGGACTAGTGGGCCCGGTTTCGGGAGTATTCTATTTACTAGTGGTGCCAATCGGTACAATCATTTTCGGAATTCCGAATTTGTCCGAAGACCGATTCGGTTTTCGGACGGACAATCATATTTCTTTGGACATTTTTCGGACATCAATCCACAAGGATGGCGTGTCGAGAAAATCACTTAGTTATTTTAAAAAAAGAAAAAAGAAGCGTGCCACAGTTAAATTACATCAAACTTACTTTTATTTATAAACCATAGGTAAGTAAGCATAGCAATAGCACCATTAGCTTTCGGACAAATTGCGGACAAACAATGATTTTCGGACAGTTTCGGACGGACAGCTGACCATGGTTTTGGACATCGGTCGGACATTGGACAAATATTTTCTGAAACTGGCACCACTACTATTTACCGTGCGGGCCACGATCGGGACATGAACGCTCGCCGCCGGAGGCAGGTATACTCTCTGCAAAGTACTTGGCGTCAGGCGGAGCGGGGCGGAGCCAGAACTCCAGCTGCTGTCGTACGATTTCTCGTGAAATGCAAAGGGAAACTTACTTCTTTCTCCACATATATCCATCAGTTGTCCAAACTCCAAACGAAAGTCATATTCGTAGTTTTGAGCTCAAGATGCACCGTATGGTTGAATTTCAAGACAACTTTCAAGGTGACCTATTCCCTTTAACTAGGGAGGTGATAGCACGTGTGTTGTAAATATATGTTCTAACTTGAATTTGTGATTGAGATAAGCTTATTTAACTGATCTTTAGTTTATGCCAATATATTACGTCATCGACCAGGTATTAAGCTATTGATGTAAATTTGGTGGATGATCATACACCCAGGGGCACAGCAATACGTCATGTTGCTGTGCCGTACGTCATGTTGCTGCGCCGTACGTCATGTTGCTGACCGATGACTGGCGGCTAACTCCTGTCTCTATGTGTCGCCAGGCTGATCCGCCGTGAGCGGGAGCTAGACAATGCCGAGAAGAAGATCGCCATGCAGGACATGCAGATCCGAGACCTGCATGGACGCCTCCATCAGGCGCTGCAGGACAAGAAGAAGGCCCAGGAGAACCTCGAGGTGAGAGGACATGTGCTACGCACCCCTGGGTGTTGTTAGAATCTTCATGCATCAGTCAATCGAATACACAATCTGTCTGGTTGTTAACTGTCTCTGTTGGTCTACCGGTACCCTCCGACGCTCCTCTGTTGACCGTATTTCGGTCTGCCCTTTCTGCTCTCTGCTGTCGTTTGCTGGCTGGCCCTGCCGACTGCCTGTTGATACGTTTGTCTGGTAATTCCTCCAACTAACCTCCGCTGACCACACCCTTCCCTGGTTTCCATGCAGGTCTTGATCCCTCCACCCACCCGCCGCTGACCACTCTTTGTTCTGCTCACCGTGCAGGAGGAGCAGCTGGAGAACCTGAAGCTGAAGAAGCAGCTGGACGAGGTGCGGAAGCAGCTGGAGTCGGAGGCGCTCGGCCGCGTCGACATGGAGAACCGCTGCCAGAGCCTCAAGGAGGAGCTCGAGTTTAAGACAAACGTGAGTCCAGACCTGAGGCAGAGGCGGGGAACGAATCCGAGACGGGGTGGGCGTCAGTCAGAGGCGGGCCTGGGTAGCCATTAGTGGTGCCAATCGGTACAATCATTTTCGGAATTCCGAATTTGTCCGAAGACCGATTCGGTTTTCGGACGGACATAAGCACATTTCTTTGGACATTTTTCGGACATCCATCCACAAGGATGGCTTGTCGAGAAAATTACTTAGTTACTTTTTTTATTAAAAAAGAAAGTGTGCCACAGGTAAATCACTTCAAATTTACTTTTATTTATAAACCATAGGTAAGTCAGCATAGCAATAGCACCATTAGCTTTCGGACAAATTGCGGACAAACAATTATTTTCGGACAGTTTCGGACGGACAGCTGACCATGGTCTTGGACATCGGTCGGACCTGGGACAAATATTTTCTGAAACTGGCACCACTAGTAGCCATAGACCAGCCACGAAGTCATACCTAGAAACTTAGGAGCGTCGTCTGAGCCCCTCATACAATGTCATATCACTTGTTGAGAACGATAATCGCTTGCTCACACCGTTGCCAATGTTCTACACGTGAAGTATAAGCACCATACCTAACTGGTGACACGCAACGCGATCTTACGACACCAGGTGATGCGGTGTCCTCATGCCATGCACGACACCAGCTGTGACACCCTGCCCCCGTGTCCCGCGCTGCAGGTGTACGAGGGCCAGCTGACGGAGACTCGCGCCAAGAAGAGTGAGGAGATCACCGAGCTGGACGGCCGGCTGCAGCACGAGTACGAGGCACGCATGCAGGAGTCGCTGCAGGACCTGCGCGACCAGTACGAGGGTCAGATGAAGGTCAACCGAGATGAGATCGAGGCCATCTACAACGCTAAGGTAAGATGGGTGGCGTGTACACATAGGGTGGAGTGTAGGTGGGTAGCAGCGTCTGGAGTGTAGGTGGGTAGCAGCGTCTGGAGTGTAGGTGGGTAGCAGCGTTGGCATCGGCGAAAGTGTCTAGACTGCTTAGAATACTTAATTTTCGGTTACTCTTATCACATTGGGGCAGGGGCGTCGCCACCGGGGGGGGGGGGGGGGGGGGGGCAGTTTCGCAGGATTTTAACACTAGCCCTATGTGGCTGATCCCCCACACCCCCTAGCTGGCCCCACACTCAAAATGTTGTGGCGACGCCACTGGATTAGGGTGATTATCACGATTAATTTAACTTCTCATATTACAGTGAAATTTATAGCCAAACGATAAATACATAAACATGAATAACTCAGTTTGCTGCTTTAGCTACATCCACTTAATCTTATTGACAAAGCGTACTTGCCTTTCTATCAAAGGAAGGACTGTTCAGTGTTCACGCTGTCTTGTCGTCCCAGCAGCCCGGTACTGTGATCACCTCTCCATCAGTAACTGTGACCCCCGCTCTCCTCAGATGGACGAACTGCGTAACTCGCAGGCTCGGAACCAGCTGTCCACGGCCACCACTCTGAAGGAGCTGCGTGAGATGCGCTCTCGCATCGAGGGTCTCACCGGCAAGATCAGCGAGCTCGAGGGCACCAACGCCACCCTGCTGAGCCGCGTCAGAGATCTCGAGAGACAGGTATGTGGCTCACGCCGGACCGGGCTGGGCGATATAATGGGTGACGGTAGGGCGGTTAGGGGCCTGGGAAGGAAGGTATGTGGTGACTACTCGCGAGACGGGGCTAGGAACGGAATACGATTTTCATGTCATAGAGTGCCTCAGGATCTTTTTTAATCGGATGAGCATTTCTCTGAAGTTGAACACATGTCGTTCAGTTCACTGATCAGAATACTGGCAGACAATCATTGCGTTTACGATCAGTCTGTGGCAACCAGACCACCGCTGTGCCTCAACCTGCACGTGACACCTCGACACCCCTGTGACACGTGGCGCATGATGCCCTGACACCTCCGCCCGCAGCTGGACGACGAGCGGTCGTCGAGCGCCACGATGCTGGCCGCCAAGAACGAGGAGCTGCGCCGTCTGGAGCGGATGATGCAGGACCAGCTGCAGGAGTACCAGGACCTGATGGACATCAAGGTGGCGCTCGACATCGAGATCGCCGCCTACCGCAAGCTGCTCGAGTCTGAGGAGAGCCGCCTGAAGCTGTCGCCCGGTGGAGGACACCTGGTCGAGGTGTCTGGAGGCAGCGGCACGAGCAGGGCCACCGCGCGCGCCGGTGGTGCCGTGGGGAAGAGGAAGCGGACCCTGATCGAGTCGGAGGAGGCGTCCACCTCGGGCGTCGGTGTCACCTCCACCTGCCACGGAGACATTCAGATCATCGACGTGTGCAACGATGGCAAGTTCGTCAAGCTGCACAACAAGTCCAGCAAAGAGGTGAGAGACACGCGGCCAGCAGAGACATCTGTGGGCGGCGGGGAGCACACCTGTGGGAGGCGAGTTAGGATACACGTGGGTGTAGGGAAGGACACCCGTTGTTGTTGTTGTTGCTCCTCCTGGGTGCTGCCTAGGGGGCCACGCCACAGCCCCGGAGGGGCTCCTTATGGCGTAGGTAGCCCGCGGCCAAGGCCGCGACGACGTCCGCGTCCCTCATCGTCTCCGGTATCGGATGGATGTTGCCCAGCAGGCGGAGGCGGGCTCGGGCCAGGCACGGACACCGGAAGAGCACGTGCTCTGAGGTGTCCGCCTCCTCCCGGAAGACGATGCAGAGGGGGGCTGGGCGCTCCTTGCTGCTGCATGGAAAGCACGCTGGGATCGGCCGGCGGCCGATCCGATGCAGATATGATTCGGCACGTCCCCAGTGACTGGCGCGCAGCTGGTGGACGTTACCGCAGCGTCTCGGTCGTCACCGGGGACTGGTGTCGGGAGCCGATCTCGCATGATTGACCGGAAGAGCCCGGCCAGCCATTCGGACTTCCAGCGGTGGGTGGCGGCGCGGCCTGCATGGCTGTGCGGACGTCGGTAGAAGTGTCCTCCTGCGGCAGAGCTGAGGCTTCCCCGGCGAGGGCGTCCGCGCGCTCGTTGCCGGTTAACCCGCAGTGGGATGACATCCACTGCAGGTGTATTGCCCGGCTGCTGCTACGCAGGGTCAGCAGGGTGGTCCAGATGTCCGCTCAGAGGACCGATCCCTGCGCGGCCGGACCTCCCTCCAGCAGTCGCAGCGCCGCCTGGGAGTCGGTGCAGACCACTAGCGTCCGGGTGCCGACTTCGAGCTCCGTCGCAGTCCGCAGAGCTGCCCGTAGCGTGCAGAGCTCCGCCCTCGTGCTGGAGCACAGAGAGCCCGCCGGGACACGGACCTCGCGCTCCTCGCCGTTCGGCAGGCAGATCAGGGCTCCGCCCCCGCTGCGCGCCACCCCGGCTTCCGCTGAACCGTCCGTTCAAATCCTTGTCGCATCGGCACCCGTCGGCGGCGAGGAAGGACACCTTTTCAATACACCACTTTCAGCATCGTCATAGCCGGTCTGCTGAGGCTGCAAGCATATTCAAATGCTACATATTCTCACTTGGAAATATGTTTAATGGAGTCCTGCGACTGGTCCGCTACTGATTTTCGCGTGTCCAAATGACTCTTGGCGTGTCTGACAACCACTGATCCGCCTCTGTGTGTGTATTGCAGGTGTCTCTGGGCGGCATGCAGCTGGTGCGTAAGGCGGACGGCAACGAGACCGACTTCAAGTTCCACCGGGCCATCAAGCTCGGTCCGGGCGAAGACACCACCGTGTGGGCGTCCGACGCGCACGGCGTCGACGACAACGCCATCCACGACGCGCCACACAGCCTCGTCATGAAGGGCCAGACGTGGTTCGTCGGCAACAATATGTCCACCACGCTCTACGACATGGAGGGACAGGTGCGGCCGGCGAGGGAGAGACGAGTCGGAAACGAAGCTTCAAATTTCCTTGCTTAATATTCTGTTAACTGCTAGTAACTGAAGCGTTTTGCTGAAGACCGTATTGCGTTAGTTACAGGAAAAGTGTCCAATATTATGTATTGGTATAACATTGGAAGTGGAACTAGACTTGGGTCTAATCCCAATGGTCGCCTGCTCGTAAAACTATATTTGAACAATATTTAACATTCCCTATAACAAAATATATTAGTTTACTCCCCGCGTCAACGTTTCTACGTGCATGTTGCTGACGCCGGCATCCGTGTCTGACCCCGCAGGAGCTCGCTAAGCGCATCTCCCACCGGGACAACCGGTCAGCGAGCTATACCACGCGCCGCTCCACCCACCTATCGCCCGGACAGGTACGCTGACATCGATAATGAAATGCAATCTTGTCCAAATGTTAGACCTTTCTAAGTGTTTTTTTCTTCTGGTTCTAATGAGCATGTTAAATTCAGTGTTCAAAATAAGTCCAAAGTATGAGATGAGTTTGAGGGATCACGGCATGTTGAGTTGCATCGCTCTCTTGGTTGTGTAGGGCTTTCGTGTTATCTGCTTGGATGTTACGGTCCATCAGACCGACCGACTAGTGTACCGACGTTAATTGATTGATTACTTTCACTGATTGCGTTAGAACCAGCTGGTCTATCGCTCGCGACCGAGCTGCAAATGCAAACACCGGATCAATTAAACTTGACTCGCTCATAAACGCTTCCTGCTTGCGAAACAACACGAATCAGTCTAGCAGCGACTCCGTGGAACTTGTCCAGACTGGTTGGGTAATATGCCATCCGGGGCGGTCCATTGATCCCGTCAGACCAGCTACTGTGCAATGAGACGTGTGTGTGTGTACCACACACAGTCCACAGGTGGACTGTGTGTGGTACACACACGGTCCACCTGTGGACTGTGTGTGGTACACACGGTCCACATGTGGACTGTGTGTGGTACACACGGTCCACCTGTGGACTGTGCGTGGTACACACGGTCCACATGTGGACTGTGTGTGGTACACACGTTCCACCTGTGGACTGTGTGTGGTACACACACGGTCCACATGTGGACTGTGTGTGGTACACACAGTCCACAGGTGGACCGTGTGTGTACCACACACAGTCCAGAGGTGGACCGTGTGGCTGACGCGACCGTCCCAATCTGTTGTGTAATGTCTCATGTGTACCACAGGCGGACGAGAGGCTGACCAGTCCCGAAGCAGTCACCGTCCCAGTCTGTGTTCTGTAGTGTTCCCTGTGTGTAACACATGTATTGTCCCCTGTATGTAACACCAGTCTGTGTGTGTAATGTCTTTTTGTGTACCACAGTTGGACGGCGGGGCTGACGAGTCCCAGAACAGCGACTGGAGTCTGCTGAACCTGTTCGGCAGCCGACGCTCTATCCGCTAGTATCCCACCGCACGCGACAGTGGTAGGTAACGCAGCGTAGTCTGCCTGTAGTTACTCATCACACGCACGCCGGTGGTGTGTTATGCTGGGTGCGGGCCACTAACTTCGCTGGGATCAAAATGGATGCTTTCCGGATCTAATTTATACCGGGTAGCTGATGCAACCCACAAGACTGATAATAAACAAAAGCAAGAGATACATGCAGAATGCGGATGAATGCAAGTTTGTGTGCACTTACAGGCTATGAGGGATATAACAGTATATCGGAGCATGCAAATTTAGGAAACGAAATTCGACCCAAATGTGATCATGTTTCCAGGCCTAATATCAGTCATAGGTGGCTTGAGAGATTGCATGACAATGAATTAATGGACTTAATCCGTTAGTCCATTATAACTAATGCACTGAGTCAATTAGTTCATTGTCCATTAATTCGTCCAATGCATCCCCAGAGCATCCGCACTTTGTGATTAATCATGCCACGGTTCTAAGAAGAAACAAACTTTCCAGTTCACGCCCACAGCATTTGTTGTCCTTTTGAAAACAGCCTAACAGTTCATACACTAGGATAATGCATGGCTCCTATCTCATTGAACTACATCATATCTCCACGTGTGTAACAAGCGTTTTCTACTGTTTCCAGACGTGTCTAGGACGGCCAGCGTTAGACGGCCGGTCAGTGCCGCCCCGGTTTTCGCGTGTGTACACTCCAAGACGGGTCTAGCCTTCACGCGTAGTGTTTCTCCTGTGCGGTGTGCCGGGCGACATGCTTCCTCTAGACGTGATTCTCTAGCCCGGAAAACCGCACGCGATCGCCCGGCCCCCGCTCCGTCCGCTTCGCTGCCGCGATCCGCCGGCCTGGGAGTGCACATGAACTGCGGCTTCCGCGCACGGCGTACAATGGCACGATAGACCCTCACGTGGTGGCGGAACGCGTTTGTGTGACTGCGCCCACCACTTGGGCCCCTACGCTTGCTGCATCGTTCGCTGAGGAGACAATCCTGTGTATGGTTAGATGTGTGACCTGCTCCCCAGTTGGCGGGTTGCTGGGGAACATTAGCACCGCATAGAAGGGGGTCTTGCGGGTAGTCAAATTAGTGTGGTGCCTCCGCTTTTAGTGCAGGGTCGGCAGCAGACTGTCGTTGCTCTGTGGTTTCTCTGTGGTTGCTTTATTTTTGTAAACTAACAATGATTGTTTTTGTCATAATCACAGAATACACTATAAAATGTATATTGATGTATTCAAAGCACCTGTCGGGTGAAAGCACAGTGCGATAAAGTTGTGTGCTCATTGGCATCGTGGGAAGACGAGCAAGGCACCGAGGACACGAATGTAATCGAAAACCCACTAGATGTAAAGAGTACAACGCAGAATGTATGGTTTTCCATCTGTGCATTACGCACACTCACAACAATAAGACAACCATGTATAGCTAAAAGCTAAGCCCGAGTATATAAAAAAGGCCCCAACAACTTATTCCACATCCTATAGTCATATCACCGTGACAACCTCGCTCTACAAGAGCCCAAAAATAAAGCTACAATCACCATAATCTGTGCACAAGAATCTGTGAGTACAATTCACCTCTCGGGCAGTTCTGCCAGTGTTTGCAACCGACGAGGCAATATCACGTGATGGATCAGGCAATGTGTTATGTGATCCCAGGACGGGCCGCGGAGCGCCACTAGAGGCTGGCGGCGGCCGGCTGGTCCAGGATCCAGACCAGCCTACCGTCGGTGGGCTGCACCAGCGCCGCCGGCAGCTGCTCCCGATCCCGCAGCACGCGCCGCACCATCTCCGCCTTCCCGGCGCCGGCCATTGCGAAGACGGCGGTGCGCGCCGCGTTCAGCGCCGGCAGCGTCAGCGTGACGCGCGACGGCGGCGGTTTCGGCGAGTCGGTGATGGCGGCCACGGCGCGGTCCGTCACGCCCAGCAGCGCGTGGCCCGGGAACAGCGAGCACGTGTGGCCGTCCGGGCCCATCCCGAGCAGCAGCAGGTCGCAGCGCGGCGCAGAGCCCGGCCCCACCAGCGCGGACAGTTTGGCAGCGTAGTCGTCAGCGGCGACGGGCGCGTCCAGGGCCGGGTCGACGCAGAGGAACTGAGACTCTGAGAGTGGCAGTGTGCCGCCCTGGCTTGTTAGCTGACGCCGGTACACGCCGAACGTGGAGTCGCTGCTGTCGAACGGAACGACACGCTCGTCGCAGAACAGCACGTGCCAGCGCGACCAGTCGGTGGTGATCGTCGGCAGCCCGGCCGCTAGGAAGTTGACCAGACTGCCACCTGGAGGAGAGAAAATATAATAGCGATTGCGGCGATTGTCGACAGGTGGTGTGATGGTTTCCGTTTCGCAGAGAAGAGAGAAGGACGTCTCACAAAATATCGAAATATTTACCTGCATCTATTGCATGTTAAAATAATTTGGAACACACATTGTACGTATCAATGTATTCAAAAAGACAATGTGTCATTTCTGTCAACTTTTTATGCTGTTGATAAAGCTATAACTCAAACCTGATACAAATATAAGCAGACACAATTTGCTGCAGAACCCCCTGAGCAATATTCTATGTGAAATGTCAAAGTCGGTCAAAATGTATTGGCCAATCACTTCTTCCGCACAGCTTCAGCAGTATCCTCATTTGCCATGTCTGATTCAAACCAGTCTACCAACTACCATTCAAACAATCACCAAAAGCTAGCTACATGAACATATTTCTTACCAGATAGTCCAATAATGAATTTTCCTCTGTTGCTTATTGCTTCATTTGCCTCCTTTTCTACCAAAGAAGCCAGTTCTTTGATGACTTCTTCAACAGTTGGCTTGACAATGACTTCTTCCTTCACCATGATGCCAGCAGTAGCTTCTTTGTTGAAACTTGAATATCACATGGAATACCTACATGGTCATAAGTACAGTTTCAGGTATACACAATATGAAAGTAATACACTGTTGCAATTCGCTTAATATAAATGCACAAGCCACTACCAATGCATGCAAAGGGCAATACAGAACAAAGAAATGCTGGTTGGCACTTGGCACCCCGTGACCCCTTTGGTCACAATCCTCCTTGCCTACCTTATTCAGGGAGACTAGCATGCATATTATATATAACTGACACATCCTTAGTCTTTACCCACTTCATCATGTGCTTTACAATAATTGTTCACTCTTTTTCTAGGTGGCCAATAGTTCTCAACTAGGTAGGGTTAAACAACTGTAATGCAGACACATCAAAACACCTGAGCACTGTTCATGGCCACCTGCGGTTCGGCAGTTTCCAGCAGTCTCTAGCCCCGCCCATTTCCTCATGCATCATGACAAGCAGGCGTCTTTTGAACACTGAATGCTGCGATGTGCCACTTCATCCTGCAGTTGCTCTGTGACAACCGCTGGAACCGCGGCCATGTGACATACTGTGCACCCCGTCCCCACTTTCCGTAATCCCCTGCTGCCGACCACTGCTCATCACCAAACCGCAGGGCCCGTGAACAGGCCTGACTTCATGCTATTGGCACTCCTTAGTGTGTCTGTATTGTCTACACTGCCCACAGCATGCAAAAGTCCAGTGTTTTGAGGTGTGAATGATGACAGTTGTTTACCCTGTTAATATTTTTTTTTTTTTATTATCAGGGTTTGATGACACAGTAAGTTTATCATCTGTTGTTGGCCTTATCCACATTACCCAGCACCACATACATATATTTTAGCTTTACAATAATTAGTAAAATACTTGACAGGGATGAATACAAAGAGCTGTCATCAAATTTCAGGAAGTCTGAATCTGAATGAAACAGAATTACATGGCAATTAGCTAGCATAAACAAACATCACAAAACCAATTCAGGGACTTGACAACAGTGAGTAAACTTTGTGGAAAGTGAGAATATACAAATTGATGTTTTTTAAATCACATAATATATTAGAATTTACAAGCAACCAGGTAGGTAATGAGCATTCACGCCCCACTGGTTTAACCTCGCCTGCCTGACCAGTTGTGGCACCTGCCACGCCCCTTTTCAGGCGTTGCACTGATAAAGTTATCTGGAGGATTTGAATAACAGTTTGTCCTTACTTTATCGTTATATCAGTCAACGTACATGTACACAGAGGTTAGGCAGCCAGTTCAATTTGAGAGAGAAAGTGCCGAGCTCACGCGGGCAGCCTTACCAGTAAAAGTTGGCAGCACTCGGGCGTTTGGGCGTTTACTACACCATAAGGTTCCCATGTTAAATCGACTATTTTCAGACGAGGCTGGCTCGTAACCTATGGTACATATTTTAAATCGGACTTCTGGAACAGATATCTACAAGCCTTAGCTACAACGTTTTTATTTATTATTTCTCGATATTCTTGGCGTAAAGGGGTTAAATGGGTTTGGGGGTTAAAAAATGTCGGAACGCCCGCTGACCGCTTCCAAATGCTACTACATGTACTGAAAATACACTACTTTGACTACTACTTCGTATATTTGCTGGCAATAAATCAAGATACAATCTATGGAAATACAAGTTATTAATAGCAAATAATACCTTTAATTTATAATAGAGCAAAAAATTACGGAAAAAAATATATCTTGTCTAATTCATTTGGGCGTTACATTCCTTATTGTTCTACCCGTTGTTCTATTACCCTGCACGGGGGTGTCATCGCTATCTCCGTAACGTGTCCAGAACCCTTTCTACGTCACTCCAGAGGTCTGTTCGGCACCTAAGATTATTCGACTGCGCAAGTCTCTATGGCCTTGGACTGCGCATCGCAGTAAGGCGCACTGAGCCTGGGCGGAGGCTAACTGGCGAATGACGTCAGAAACTATGACGTCATCTCCCGTCATGCCCCTCAGATTGTCTAAGCCAAAAATTTCTGGATGTGCCCGATTTTGGGATACAATTTCGACAATATCGGCGCCGGCGACAAAATAAGCGGGCACATATCGCGGAAACTGGTGGATTTGGACACGGGGGGCGCAGTCAGCTTTGTGAGCAGTCACGCACCGTCAGCTGACTAGAATGGAGTGTTTTATCAGATATGCGTACAGTGCGATTGTGAGCGTTGACCAATCAGCGACGGGGGCTGGTCGTCGCTGATTGGTGGACGCTTCTGATGATATTCCAATGAACATCGGCTATAAACTACGGTAATTGGAGCTCTACTGACTCCAGAGAAATGGTGCTGCTTCAATATTTTCCCTCTCATTCTCCAAAACCATTGACGACGAGATGAAAGTAAAGTCTACTAAATTAAAATGAAGTTATCAAATAGATATAAGGTTTTAACTGAAATATATAAGGTTGGCATGCACTGCATAATAGCAATTAAATCGCCAGATTTATTATTAGTTGTATTGTAATTTATGGCAATAAGCAACACCATTCTATTTTTGGGTTCATCGACTCATTGACTTTCCTTATCGACATTGCTAGAAGTGGCCGACATCTTCCAGAGGGACGTAGCATAATGTTTAGTTGGATCCTTTTCATACAACATATAACGTTGTTTCATTTTCTCCAGGCCCCAGGGGTGTACATTTGTCCTGCACGTGCGTCCGCCACATGTGTTAATTATTATTTGTGAACATGGTCGTTGTTTAAACAAAAACTTCGTAGTAGAGCCGCCACTTTTAAAATATAACTTGCCAATAATGGCTGCCTTTGGTAGTGGAATCATTATTTTAACTTCGACTGGACACTTGTTCACTACAAAAGCGCTTAGCAAAAAATAGCAAAGGTATTTGCTATTGCTGCAGCTTTTCCCCCCCCAAAAAAAACGTAGCTGTGGTTCCATAGCCGATTTTTCCAACTTTGGGTCCATAACGGGAAAATCCCCCTTTCAGCATGAGAATACCTTTGAATCTGGCAAAAGCTGGAGACGCCGAACCCAAAGTGAACAGGAAACTCTGCCCAACTATGTGAATAGATAGCTAGCAAATGATGCATCATTAACTAGACTTCGCTAAGAAGACAAACTTTGGTTGACTAATGCGCGTGTTTCGATAATTTGCAGTTTGTCCCGTGGGTAAAAACGCAGCCGTTGGTGACTACCAGACAGTGCGGGGCGGAACGATGGCAAAGTTAACGTCAGTCTATGTCAAAGTTAACGGTTCTACCCAGCATAAGAAGGGATGTTGCAACAAATACAATTTTGCATTACTAAATCATAATACCAAATAAAGTGCCTGACCCAAGATTGTTCATCCTGGAAACGTTGGTTCCTGACTCGTGAGTTAGACACTCGTTAGTCGCCTATGGCCCTGATTGTCCGGAGCCACCGACGCAGCTGCCATAATGCAAACCGGGCAGCATAGGCGCCGCCACGGGGTCCGGGCCCCCAGGATCTTCCCCCGGAGATTATTAGGATTTTCACATTAGCATTATGGGATTGAGGGGGCAACCACCTGCCCCCCCCCCCTTCCAGACTGTGACGACACTCCTGCACCTCGGACCGTAACAACCGTCTTCGTCTTCCCATGATAGCCCACAATGGGCTTGTGAACTTTAAAATTCGCCAGCACTTTTACTGAATTCGTTAGCCAGCAGCATGAAAACAATCATCTATGCCAAGTTCATATATTAAGAAGTATCAGGGGACGATAAACTCAACGCGTCATCTCATGATGTCTCTTTCACAGTACAAACCAGATTCCACAAGAAATCTTCAATATTCAACATTTCCAACAAGAAATCAGAAAATATACGTATATTCGTATATTCACGGTCGTGGGGTTGTCCACTAAAGTAGTGGCTATTAAGCCCCGAGTCAAGATGGAACACAAGGGGAGGGGAAAACTGACACAATCGCTATCCGATCCGGTCCGATATCCGATCCGATGGAGATACGATTCGGCGCGTCCCCAGTGACCGGCGCGCAGCTGAGTCCCTCAGCTGCGCGCCGGTCACCGCGGCGTCTCGGTCGTCACCGGAGACTGGTGTCGGGAGCCGATCTCGCATAATGGATCGGAAGAGCCCGGCCGGCCATTCGGACTTCCAGTGGTGGGTGGCGGCGCGGCCCACAGCCTTGATGACGGTGCGGACGACTGTGGGCGTGTCCTCCTGCTGCAGGGCCGAGGCCTCCCCGACGAGGACGTCCGCGCGCCGGTTCTGTCGACACATTCTGCCGCCGGCTCTGTCAACACATTCTGCCGCCGGGTCTGTAGACACATTCTGCCGCCGGGTCTGTAGACACATTCTGCCGCCGGCTTTGTCGACACATTCTGCCGACGGCTCTATACACACATTCTGCCGCCGGTTCCATCCACACATTCTATCGCAGGCTCTGTCGACACATTCTGCCGCCGGCTCCATCCACATTCTGCCGCCGGCTCCATCCACATTCCACACATTCTGCCGCCGGCCTTGTCAGCACATTCTGCCGCCGGCCCTGTCAACACATTCTGCCGCCGGCCCTGTCAACACATTCTGCCGCCGGCCCTGTCAACACATTCTGCCGCCGGCCCTGTCAACACATTCTGCCGCCGGCCCTGTCAACACATTCTGCCCGTTGGCTCCATCAACACACATTCTGTGCCGCCGGCTCTGTCGATACATTCTGCCGCCGGCTCTGTCGACATGTTCTGCCTCCGGTTCTGTCGACACATTCTGCCGCCGGCCCTGTCGACACATTCTGCCGCCGGCTCCGTCGACCCATTCTGCCGGCCGGCTCCATCCACACATTCTGCCGCCGGCTCTGTCGACATCTGCCACCCGGCTCTGTCGACTGCTCCAGGCCACACTGGGCTTCCACCGACCGGAACAGCAGCAGGTCTGGCGGCAGAAATTATGCATGGATCAGAAGAGTATACTGATAGCCGATAGGGACATCAGACACGTCCTGAATTTTCCCCGAGAAGTGTTAGCGATAAGCTGAATTTCAAACACAATGCCACTGACTTTCCAGATGCATTCGGTGCAAAAAGCAGATTGTCGTTGAGGAAATGATTCTCAGATGCAGCTGCTGCATCAGAAGCATAGCAGAATAACAATTTATATCACCATGCAGTCGCACCAAAATGTGCGTTGTGCGGTGCTTGTCACTGCCAAGCCATAGCTGTAGCATGGCACGAATTATGTAAGCGTCCTATGGCGGAGCACCGCTCCAACTCCATCACCTAGTACTCACCTAACGAAGCGTCCCGCAAGCTGCGTTGGGTTCATGTAGATACTGTCAGACAGCCGCTGGCGGGCGCCAGTGAGGGACGGACATCGTAGCAGTATGTGCGCACGTCCGCCTCCTCCCGCCACAGGCAGTGGAGCGGTACGGGCCGCGGGGCAGTCAGCACTCAGCACAGCAGCACTGAAGAGTCGGCTGGTCCCGGTCCAGCACCCCGGCGTGCACAGCGGCCGTCCGCCACCGGCTCCTGCCACAGCCAGTGGAGCGGGCCGCAGGGCACTCAGCACTCAGAGTCGGCCGGTCCCGGTCCAGCACCTCGGCGTGCACAGCGGCCGTCCAACACCGGCCCCCGCCACAGCCAGTGGAGGGTACGGGCCGCAGGGCACTCAGCACTCAGAGTCGGCCGGTCCAGGTCCAGCACCTCGGCATACTACTGCGGATACACGTATTAGCGCGCACGCTTGGCAGCGCGATGACTCTGTGACGCAGTTGCTCGGTGTCGTCGGTCCTCGTTCAGCGTCCGCTGCAGCCACCTGAGCCGGATCTGGGTCCTCGTCATGGCGTACTTCCTTAGCACGCGTGGATCCAGGTCCGGGAACTTCAGACGTGCATGTTCCACCAGCCGCCTAACGACACGGGGCCACGGTCCCATACCCGCCGCGCCGCGCATGGGCGCAGAACAGGCCTTCCAGGTTCTCTACCTGGTCTCCATATATATATATATATATATATATATATATATATTATATAATATATATATATATATATATATATATAATATATATATATATATATATAATATATATATATATATATAATATATATATATATTATATATATATATATACTATATATATATATATATATATTATATATATATATATATTATATCTATATATATATATCTATATATATATATATATATATATATATATATATATATATATATATATATATATATATATATATATATATATATATATATATATAGTATATATATATATATATATATATATATATAT
>JAXIVJ010006728.1:0-65014 GCA_036785665.1 Chirona hameri | reverse complement strand
TTTCGCCAGACTTTTGTTTCCTTGTTTGGTGGTGAAAAATAATTCTCAAAATATACATGTGCCACATATCATGTGCCGGCCACATCATATTTATCTAGGACTGGTGAAAAACAAAATGACGCAGATAGCAACATCGCAATGTTCACAAATACCATCACTCCTCGTCATAAATCGTATCTGTGTCGTCTACCTCCTGCTAAAAAGTTCGTAAGCACCGGCATAACGTTGCCGGTGGGAGAATAAGGCCGCGATTCTTGGCGTGGTGCCGTGCTGACCTGGACTTCTTTCGATAGCGGACCAAATGTGAAACATGTTGAGAAAAACGCATCACTGTCCTTCATTACCGTCTGGAATGTGCCAACGTCTCTTTGAAAACTAAGTTGCTAACATAAAAAGAACGTAACATGCGTGAACTTCAAACAAGGGTGCTATATAGAGCTCTTAACGTACTGCTCAATGTAACTCTCAACACAATTGCGGAACATTATTAACACTAATGCAATCACGTTGCGTAGACAATCTAACAAACGAGTCAGTGCCGCTGCTACCTAAATTTGTGAAAGCTCCAATACACATGTGTGTAAAGAGAACAAGGCATAAGACATGAATTCACAAAGTTTCCGCAACTCCGCTTAGCCTAGAAATTACCGTAACCGATCGTTCACTCGACCATCGCCTTGCCCACAATTCTAGGCAATGGCGTCTTGTGGTCATTCCTGGTAGTAGAAGTATAATCCAAGATGTCGAATTATTTCATGGCTTGTTAACACTCCGGTATGTGCTGACACGTCAACCTAACGCAACACAGGCAGCACTACAGCCGCGTAAAATAATAGCCACACACCACACCAGCGGAGTGTTTCTCAAGCAAGCCTGCCACGATATCGCGGTATTCGGTGGACCAGGAAGGCTTAGCAAGCTCTTTACCACTCAGGTGATTCTGTCCACTGATTAACGGTGTCAGTCGTCGGCGGGTGCAGCGCTTTGTCGGTCTACATGTAGACGAAAGATCATGTAGAACAGTGTTATATATTGTTTTCTTCAAAACACGCAGGTCGGCCCAGCCCCACCGGTAACGATTGGCAGCACTTGGGCGTTTGGGCGTTAAAAACCTACTACACCATAGGGTTCCCATGCTAAATCGATGATTTTCAGACGAGGCTGGCCCGTAACCTATGGTACATATTTTAAATCCGACTTCTGGAACAGATAGCTACAAGCCTTAGTTACAACGTTTATATCTACCATTTTTCGATATTCCGGGCGTAAAGGGGTTACATGGGCTTAGGGGGTTAAAAAATGTCGGAACGACCGCTGACCGCTTCCAAATGCTACTACAGATACTGCAAAATACACTACTTCGACTACTACTTCGTAGTATAATTTAATATGACCGCTTCCAAATGCTACTACATGTACTGAATATACACTACTTCGACTACTACTTCGTATATTTGCTGGAGTCTAATTCAATAAATACAGACATAATCTATGGAAATGCAAGTTATTGATAACAAACAATACCTTTAATTTATAATAGACAAAATAATTACGATACAAATTATATCTTGTTTAATTCATTTGGGCGTTACATTCCTTAGTGTTCTACCCGTTGTTCTATTACCCTGGGTCGACCGACGGTCCTCGTACACATTCTACCTACCAGCGGAATCCGTTCAATGTGCTGTTATAATGCGAGTTATTCAAATATCTGAGAAAATATGCAACGTTCTCGTCGTTGTTTTCTGTAACTGCGCCGCGAAGTGTCATCGGCAGCATCATCTTCTCTATAGATATTCGACGATACGGGAGTAAAAAGGTCTGGTAAAAATGAACGAACAAAGCCTCCATGTGAAAAGTATGGGAGCGGTCGACAGTTATGCAGGTACCTCACAGCGTGACACAGTCTATGGTAGTTTGCCACTCTGTCGGCGGTCATCCGGCACTTTCTTAACTTTAACATTAATCCGGTGTCTAAACGGCAACGGGAACAGGCGCGGCGCACATAATCACAGGATGTAGAGCAAATGCCGGAGGAGGAGAGGACACCACAGATCCATGTCCTGTGGTGTCCTCTCCTCCTCCGACAAGTGCCGGAGGAGGAGAGGACACCACAGATCTATGTCATCGCGCCGACAGAGACGTGTCGCTCGTTCGTCGTCAGGTACCGACTCAACAGCAGAACGGTCCCTGATGGTATCAATATCAGCCGGACGGGGCGATGCAGCGCAGGGCTCCCTCAGCCTTCAAGTGTTTTCACGACCGTTTTTGTAATATGGCTACATTTGTCCATATAAGAAATTAAGAAACAAATGGTGAACTATTTATGGGGCTTGGTAACGGACAAAAACGTCTTCTGATATCACTCAGGATATGTGGTCCAGTGTCCTGGCAAGCCTAATCATTTAGAAACATGATTCGTCCGGAAATTCTCTATCCCATTATGTTCCGCTTTTTCTAGGCATTGTGGGAAACGCACCGTAAAGAAGATTACCTCGCTTCCGGTGTGTCGTGCTTTATAAACCAGACCTTGTCAAGGGCCGGTTACAGATGTTCCCCTGGACGCATATGGTGAGTGGTTCTAGCAGTAGCGCTCCTTTGTCTTGGGCCCATTAGCTGGCAAGCCGTTTGCTTTCCGAGGCTGTTTCATGTTATCTTGAAACTCGTTTCCGCATGTTACTCGAAATAGAAACAGATATTTAAAGTCAGCTGTATTATACTCGCAAAGTTGATAACGATTTTTTACACTTGCGATTATCTTATTTTGCAATCGTTACAACATTACCGTTATCGCAATGAAATGCCTTGTTCAGAGTGATTCATATTCTGATTATAGTTTCACAATGGAAACATAATTCTAAAGAATAGTGTTGTCCAATGTTTAACCAACCTTCGGTTATCATCTGATTATAATTCTGTCCGCTACCACGTTTGTTATGCATAACCCTAATGAAAGGCATCGCCATCCCTGCTCGATATACCTCTGGATGCCAGTTTCGCTCCCTAATCATCACATAATCATCACCTAATCATCACCTAACCATCACCTAACCATCACCTAATAACATTCATGATAAATGAATACTTGTAGAGAAATGAGTACGTTTCTCTTTTGTACAATATGTGATGTCATACAGTGCCAGCGGCTTCTCACGGCTGGCTCCGCCTATACTACAGGCTCTGACAAGGGTCTGACTCTTCTTGGGGGTCTTCGAAATATATAAGCAACTGAAGCGAATTGGGAGAAATTAAAGACGTCGTTCGATTCAGAAAATTCTGTTCTATAAAGTGAACAGTTCTGTAATGTTAATATTATGTGTAAATCCCGAATAAGATATGTCGGTAGAGATCACCTAATCATCACCTCTGTTGGCAGTCGCTTCCTAATCATCACCTCTGTTGGCAGTCGCTCCCTAATCATCACCTCTGTTGGCAGTCGCTTCCTAATCATCACCTCTGTTGGCAGTCGCTTCCTAATTATTACCTCTGTTGGCAGTCGCTCCCTAATCATCACCTCTGTTGGCAGTCGCTTCCTAATCATCACCTCTGTTGGCAGTCGCTTCCTAATCATCACCTCTGTTGGCAGTCGCTCCCTAATCATCACCTCTGTTGGCAGTCGCTCCCTAATCATCACCTCTGTTGGCAGTCGCTCCCTAATCATCACCTCTGTTGGCAGTCGCTTCCTAATTATTACCTCTGTTGGCAGTCGCTTCCTAATCATCACCTCTGTTGGCAGTCGCTTCCTAATCATCACCTCTGTTGGCAGTCGCTCCCTAATCATCACCTCTGTTGGCAGTCGCTCCCTAATCATCACCTCTGTTGGCAGTCGCTTCCTAATCATCACCTCTGTTGGCAGTCGCTCCCTAATCATCACCTCTGTTGGCAGTCGCTTCCTAATTATCACCTCTGTTGGCAGTCGCTTCCTAATCATCACCTCTGCTGGCAGTCGTGTCCGAGTTTCCCCTCGCCTGATGGTAGCACCAGCTACCCTGGGTCTCTCAGAGGTCTGATATGGCCCCCGACTCCCACTAAATTCTAGTGTGCCCCAGCCATGAAGCTGCTAGCTGTACTGCTGCTGGTCTCTGGTGCCCTGGCGCTGCCGGGGGATCTCTCCAAGATGCCGCCGAAACTGGCAGAGTTCTTCAAGAAGAACTTCGGCACTCCCGGCGGTGAGAAGCCGCCACCACGCGAGGAAGTGTCCTACACTCTGGTGGAGAAAACGGACAAATTCGAGGTACGGCGTCACGGTATCACGGCTTCATTCCATCAGGTTTATTAGTGGTTTTTACATGCTTCTTTTTTCCAGTGTGTGTACATTTTTCTGATAGCCTCGTCATTGTGTCAACGCTAGTTACTACATCTTCACCGAGCATCGAACGCTGTACTGTTACGTTCCTCTCACCAACTCTCCTCTGTTTTTGTTTTATCTCGTAGGAGCGCGTCTACCCCTCCTGGAACTGGGTCTGCATCGACGTGGAGGCCGGCGGTGACAACACGATGGACTTCTTGGAACTGGCCATGTACATGCAGGGTCAGAACGCTGCCGGGGAGCTGATGCAGCTGACCATCCCGGTGATGATGCAGCGCCGCGCCGGAGGAGCCGGCGCCGTCATGTGCGCCCCGCTGCCGGGCTCGCACCAGGCCAGCCTTCCGGCGCCCCTCTCCGAGGGCATCCGACTGGTGGCCGTGCCGCAGACGGCCGTCTACGTGCGGCTGTTCGACGGCATGGCCAAGCGGCGCGACTGGGCCGAGCAGGCGGCCGTGCTGCAGCGTCACCTCACCGAGGACGGCCGCAGCTTCCAGAGCACCATCATCTCGGCCATGTTCTCGGCGCCGGCCCAGCGCCAGGGACGCCGCAACGAGGTCTGGCTCATCAAGGCCTGAGAGCGCTGACCCGGCGGCGAGGGCGGGATGGCAGCGGCGGAGGACGGAGGCGGGACGGTAGCGGCGGCACAGACACCCCCTCTGGCGGCCCGGCACCGATGACGTCACGAGACACCAATGACGTGACGATGCGTCGGTGGCGGCTGTCCTGAGGTGTTGTCGCCTAATACCCTCCCGTTCCCAGACATACATAATGCTGACTATGCAAATAATGCGATTACCCCTACACAGCTTTTGTATTCCCCTAGCCAGCAGAGCGGATGTCTGTTTGGCTGTATTGATTATCTACATATCTTTGTGATAAATCCGTTATGAATACCTATATAATAAATTGTTTACTCTCACTACTAAGACAGTTAATCAAATACACGTTTTTCTTCCTTCACGGCGCTGTTTTATTGCGCAAACGCGAGACAGCGTGACCACTCTGCTTGTAAATGTAAATGGTTTATGGAATGCCAGTGTTAGGTACTCATGTTCTCCGAAACTATCAGGAAGAGGCCAGAAACAATGTTTCTGAACATTGGTATTGAAGTCAACTTCCTGCTATTGAGGTCGCCATTGCAACCGCAACCGGAATCATTGTATTGGCTCTGAGAAGAACATGGCCAAGTCCTGATCCTTTCCAAAATGAATATATTAACCACACAAATTCTGAGGCCCACCCAAAACCTGCAACGTTCTGTTCATAAATTAAAATGCAGCAACTTGCTTAAGTTAAGTTGTATGTATACCTCTTCTACCATCTTTCGAAGCTTCAGCGTTCCGGTCCATTGTTAAGTTTTACTTAGTAATACATACCTTAGTAATAGTACCTTAGTAATACAAACAAGATAGCAACAAAATAAGAACATTTACTCCTCAGTTGACATCCCTTCACTCGTACCAGCGTCGAGGCCACCGCAAAGCTTATTCCGCCCCAGAATGGTGTTGCATCATAATAAAATGCACGCCGGCACCATAGGGGAGACCTGGGCATCAATTTTCATCAATTGCATGAATCAAGATGCATCAATTTTCACATTTACCTTCCTAGCCGTCGACTCGTGGAATATATTTGAAATTGGACACTTCTGTAGGGAAAGTGTAGCTTTTCCCCACCAACATACATATTCATTTTTATTCTAACGAAGTATAAATAGGTACAGCGACAATTTGGGGACAGCTCTGCAAGTGATGCATTTAACCCCGCTACCGGGGCAGGTTGCATCTACCCCTGGAACGTATAAAATCAATGGCAAAAACCTACTCATATTGACAACTTTTGTATTGGTCTCTGTATTATATATGTTATATTCTCTAGTATATCATCTTTAAACACCATAGTATATGTTTTACTAGATATTCCACGCTATTAATTAATGTTCGTTATTTATGTCATATTAACCTAACGTTGCACCTGCCCCTTCAACAACGATTCAACTTGCCCCATGCCCACTTTGATTCGTTTTGAGCGCATACAATGGTGGAAGTTTAAGCAGTTCAGACAAGATCTCCTATCGGTTTAACGCCAGAAGTATATGCTATCGATAAGATACAGTCAATTTCACCACACTTGAAGTTGCAAAGTGTCCACTATGTATTTTTTTATTTTTGGTAAATATTAACTTTCTTCCTCAAAAATCACACTTTCGGTGTCTGCCAGATCAGTCAGCTTCTAACAGTGCTCGTTTCGCCGTTGCAAAGGGTTTGCGTATGCGCGTTTCTTGTAGACACACTGGCATTTCCACATCATGGGTAGTTTCTTAGATATAAGCTCCGATGCATCCAACCGGTGATGCATTTAGCCCCGGTCTCCCCTACACCACAGTAATCTCTGTGGTGCTGCATTTGGCCCCGGTCTCCCCTACACCACAGTAATCTCTGTGGTGATGCATTTAGCCCCGGTCTCCCCTACACCACAGTAATCTCTGTGGTGATGTATTTAGCCCCGGTCTCCCCTACAACATAGTAATCTCTGTGGTGCTGCAGTTAGCCCCGGTCTCCCCTACACCACAGTAATCTCTGTGCAGGGCTAATTTGTGCCTTGCTTGACCTAAATTGTATGTAACAACGAGTAAAAGAAACACAAATGGCAGCAGCTTTCTGAGACAGTGGTATGCGGTGACAGTGACCGTAAAGCTCGCTCAACTATCCCTGGGAAGCCTACACAATCAATCACAACCTATGTTATAAAGCAATGGTATTTCACTTCACAAGAAGTTGTGAATGCTTAAAACACGATGCTGATCAATACGGCAGCGCACAGCGCCGCCATTTTTGGCACAGGTGTTCGGGCATCAATTACCCATATTGTGAGAAATTATTGACCGGGTCATCTCAGGTCAGGTCACCAGGACAGGTCATGTGACTCCACCTCCAAAACGTTTGCGGTCGTACCACAGCAACAGTTTTCGGCCGATCTGTTTCAAACTTACAGGATTTCCTAACGTCATAAGTACCTACAATTCTACTATTATCTCGGATTTTGTATATCGGTGACTTAATGTCGGGTCAATTTCGTGACCTCCCCTTTATAAGTCAATGAGGAAATATGCAAATGCTTCCTATTCCGAAGATACGCATGCTATCAGTCCAATTCAATTCTGGATCATGTTATCATAGGCCATTCTTCATGACCCAGGTGCAATTTTTGCTTAGTGATCCCTACAGGGTCAGCTGAGGACATCCAAGGTCACCAACACTTTTGTGTCAATAACTCTCGACAGAATGAAGACAGGGAAGTGAAACCGACACCAATGTGTTTGTATCGTCGAGATACATCTCACAATATGCAGCATGACCTACTTGGCTTACCACTTGACCTTGACCTGAGGTATAATTTCTAAGTTGACCTAACCTGGTCAACA
Organism: Chirona hameri; assembly: GCA_036785665.1. Taxonomy (NCBI): domain Eukaryota; kingdom Metazoa; phylum Arthropoda; class Thecostraca; order Balanomorpha; family Balanidae; genus Chirona; species Chirona hameri. The sequence goes on along the minus strand of JAXIVJ010006728.1, from coordinate 57,281 downwards.
TCAATATGATTCGAAGCACCTTGATAAGACAAACACGATGGCGTCAAAACTATTGCCTTATCTTGATAGGCTAAAAACGTATTTGCGAAAAACAGTTTTGCCAAAAAATACCTTTGATGACCTCTGGAGCCTAAAATATTGACCTGACATAAAATTTGGACGACACTAATGGCGATTGCATTTTCAAGAGCTTTCGATAACTTTTTACGGTTTGTTCCTAGATATCATAGTTCCAGGGATATTTGGGGGTTTCTGGAGCGAAGTCCTAAAACTGGAAAATCTGACCTTTGATGACCTCTGGTGACCTCAATATTGACCTGAGCGAAAAAATGGCCGAAATATTTTCGGCATTATTTTTGAGGAGCTATGCTGAGTATTGCTTCAGATATTCCGTCTCCTCCCCATAGGAGCCGAGTTAGAAGGGGGCGTTTTGACGCCCTCCCCCTGAGACGGCGAAGGTGGCGCCGAGCACCGGCACGGCGCGGGTTATGATAATTACACGCTTCTTGGCTTTGGAGAAGTTAACAGACATTCTAAGTTAGTCGTGGTTTTACTGTTTAAAAATCATCCTGAAATAAATTAAGGTCATACTTTTTTTTCCACCAGCACCGGCTTGAAATGAACTTTTCCGGCTTGAGAGGAACTTTTTCTTTTTCGGCACCATGAGAGTTAGGTTATTATTATTATTATTATGATCATGATGATGATGATGATGACGATGATGATGATGATGATGATTATTATTATTATCACGAAAACAGGCATGTTAAAAGTAAGTATTTTGGAGTAAGATCTTGGAGTGGGATCAATATCGATGAAATGTTGCGTCTTACACGTGAGCTTATGTGAGATTTTAAGCTCTTGCCTTATCCATGAGTGCACAAACTGGCCTCAGGAGATTATCTCTGATATGACCCGACTGACAATGTTCACCTTTCTCATCTGCGCAGGCACCGGCACGCATTGTCTGGTCTGCTGCGGACGTCCTCCCTCCCGGGATGTTCCGATAGGTACACTGAGAGAAATAGTTACCAGGGGTCTACCAACCCCCGCCAGTTACCAAGGTCTGACCAGGTCAATACCAGGGTCCTGCCAAGTGGCACCATGGTAACACCTTAGTTTCAGTTACTATACCTCTGGTAAGACTCTAGTGTCAGTTACCATGCCAAGCCGCACACCTGGTAGCACCTTAGTATCAGTGACTAGGACCCCTGGTAAGGCCTTAGTAACAGTGACTACGTACATGGGGAGGTAGCAGTTACTATAGCAATACTAAAGGAGCACATTGGATGTGGGTGGTAAGGGTTACTAATAGATGACCAGGTGCCCTGGCCGTTGCGTTGCTATGGATACCTGCGGGCGCTTCAAGCGCGTGCAACGGTTCTCACGAAGCCGTCCGTCAGTGGCGGCGGACGGCGGCGGCGCGCGGTGCTGTTTATCGTGCTCGGCGCAGATGCGGTGTTAAAAGGGGTGAATGGGAAGTGAAGCGTTGGTGAAAAGGTGAAGTTAGTGTTGTGACTTGTGAAACATTGGTCACCGTGTCGGTTGTCGCTGCGGCTGAAGTCAGGCGTTGGGAATAAGAATGGGTAAGTACCTATAACCTATACCTACTGAGGAAACAAAACAATTTAAAGCTCTAAGCGGACGTACGTGAAGGGACGATGAATTAATTATACATATGAATTCAAAGCATAATTTAAAGCATCATAAGGTACAATCAACCGTGTAAAAAACAAGACGCTTTCAGTTATGTTGTTTACCGGGAACGATTTGTTTGTGCTTGCAGAAGCTGCGCACATGAGTCCTCTGAGGATCTTGGGGGAAGGGAAGGGGAAGATGAAGTCTGCGGTGCACCACGTCACTCTTTCCTGAGACAAGTTTAGAAGAGCAACGACTTAATTGTCGAGCAAGCAATTGTCCCGATGGGCATAGCGCATTTAGAAGACAGTCGTGCTGATAAGGCGTCCACAATAAGAATTGAGGTCAGCGCCTGTACGGCTGTGTCTTGAGCAACGAGTTGTCATTCAATATATCGTGTGTACGTGAAAGGTGAACGTTGGAAATATACTTCCAGATTGAGCGACTGGGTTTTGTCATTTCTCATTGAAACATGGTTGGTAAGGGGTTGGTAGCACTGAGTAGGGTAGGTGGTATAACCGTGGTAAGGGTTACTAGGGGGTTGGTAAGGGGTTGGTAACACTGAGCAGGGTAGGTGGTATGACCGTGGTAAGGGTTACTAGGGGGTTGGTAAGGGTTTGGTAACACTGAGCAGGGTAGGTGGTATGACCGTGGTAAGGGTTACTAGGGAGTTGGTAAGGGGTTGGTAACACTGAGCACTGAGCAGGGCAGGTGGTATTACCGTAGTAAGGGTTACTAGGCGGTTGGTAAAGGGTTGGCAACACTGAGTAGGGTAGGTGGTATGACCGTGGTAAGGGTTACTAGGGTAGGCGGTACAGCTATGGTAACCTGTTAGTAAGCTTAACTAGCCTACTATGGTAAGGTACTGGTAACATGGGTGGTATGCGTCACCAGGTGGTAACCAACCCCCCTGGTAAAAGTTGGAACTAATGGGCTACCATAGTAACTTAATCAAATTTTATCTCAGTGTAGGTCATGGCAGTGGCGGATCCAGGGTTTTCTAACGCAGGGGGCTTCAGGCCCGAGGGCGGCATATTTCCTCGGTGACAGGGGCGGCATGGTCCAGAGGGGCGCCAATCCTATATGTCAATTAACCGGGTAAAATATGCCTCTTCCTTAACCCGCGCCCCGGTGGGGGGGGGGGGGGGGGCAGAATCTACCCCTCCCGGATTTTCTCAATATCTTGAAAACTATGATAGATAATAGATATTGACGTGAAACGTTCCGTACCTTATGTTGCATACATTTTCCGTCTTCTCTCAACATGTCAGTTGGGCAAACTTCAGAGAGGCAATACAAAATAGATCGATTTTTTTTAAAAGATTTTGTTATGCCCATGCAGTACCCAACTGTGAGGCATATGTCATTAGGCCAATTCGGAGCAACATACGCATACTCGGAGATTAAAAAGTGTTTGAGAACATGTCCATCAGTATATCGGAATAATAAATGTGACCAGATTCGGCAATTGCCCTTATTCCACTGTAAATGACGATCTAAATATTTATTCCGCGACGCAACGACCACAGCGTGAAATATTTTTTTAGATCGGTCGTCAGCCGGCTAATCCAATTTTAGATCGTGAAGTCAGGTGGCGAACCAAAATTTAGATCGTGAAGTCAGGTGGCGAATCCAAATTTAGATCGCTGAGGCTGCTGCAAGTGCCGAAATTGATATCGCCGACCATTTCTTTGGCCATATCTGCCAAAGTCTGAAGTCAATCTGATCATACAAATAAAAGCAAATATGATGGCGCGATTCGTGCAGTTTCATCCGAGAGAAAAAAAATCCAGGGGTGCTGGGCATTTGTTGAGGGGTGATATGGTGTTTGAAGGTGTGAATGTCAGGAAAACAATCAATTTTTAGATCAGATCTCCTTATAAGGGCATGCTCCACCCATTTGGATGACGTAACGGCATAATTTTTTATCGATTAATTTTTAGATCGCCTCCCCGTAGTTTGCCCAACTAATGTCATTAAAATTAATGAGGTAGTTTGGGAGATAATGACGTTTTAGTGACGTCAGGTCATGCCATTTTTGGTGGAAAAACGATAAATGTTTTAAAAACCGTAGAAAATCGAGTTGTAAAGATAAAAAACGTCTTATGAAAGAAAATGGCATTTCTTCAATATGGCTATCTCGGATTTACATTTTTGATATTTAAAAAAAAAACTAAACTGTTTGTTTAGGAAAAATCCCACAAAATCTACATTTTCAAAGATATAAAAAACGGAATATATTTTGTATAACCAAATATGAAAGATACCCACACCAAATTTCAAAGTAAAGTCTTTATTTTGACTGACTTATGGCTCCCAAGTATGATTATGTCTCCCAAGTAAGTCCGACCAGACCCGTGCCCTGATTGTCCGTAGAGGCGTAGCCCTGCGTGCCGGCGGGCACGCCTCCACCGAGTACCGCCAGCTCAATCGGGAGGTGCGCTCAGCGATTCGTGCGGACAGCAGGTGCGATATCACCGACAGGATCCGTGACGATGGCCCTAGCGCCCTCTGGCGGCACATGCGTCACATCATCACTGACAAGCGACCAAGCCGGGGCGTGCTTCCAGCTGTCACTCCTGACGTCATGAATGAGTATTTTGTCGGCGTCGGCCCGCGGGTGGCCGCAGAGGTGGCCGCGCTCGGTGCCGTCCAGGAGGTGCCGGTGCGGCTGCCGCGCGTAGGCGCCTGCGCTTTTACCCTGCAACCCATCACCCTCAGTAATTTGCACCTCATCATGTTTAACATGCGCAACACATCCGCGTGTGGCAACGATGGTCTTTGCATTCGCATTTTTAAACTTTCATTCGACACTATCGGCCCTCTTTTACTGCACATCATCAACTCTAGCATCACCTTTAACGAAGTCCCAGCAGTCTGGAAGCATGCCCTGGTACACCCGATACACAAGTCCGGGGATCCTGACAATCCTTCCAACTTCAGTCCCATCTCAATCCTTCCTGTCATGGCGAAGGTAGTGGAGAAGGTGGTACAGCACCAGCTCCACCACTACCTCGCATCCAACCATCTCCTCTCCCCATCCCAGCACGGTTTCAGGCCCCGGCACTCTACCGAGACAGCCCTCATCAACATCTCAGACCGCGCGTTTTCCGCCATGGATCAAAGTAAAATTTCGCTCCTTTGTCTTATCGATTTGAGTCGCTGCTTCGATGTCATCGATCATGCCAAACTGCTAGCCAAATTGCAGCTTTACTGCATCGACACTTCCTGGTTTGCTAACTACCTGTCCGGCCATACGCAGAGCGTCAGTCTCTCCTCAACATTGATATCGGCATCTCGTCCAATCACTCAGGGAGTTTTCCAAGGCTCCTCTCTCGGCCCGCTACTCTTTACTCTATTTGCAAATGACCTCAGCCTGCATGCCGCTGGCGCTTTTGTCACGCAATACGCCGACGACACCCAGGTGTTCGTCTCTGGCCAAAAATCCGCCCTTCCGGCTCTGATCGGTGACATGGAAGCAGCCCTATCCTCCCTGGACGCGTACTTTCGGTCAAGCGGTCTTAAAGTAAACGAAACAAAATTTGAGCTTCTCCCTATCGGCACTCGGCAAAACTTACGCAACATGCCCTCGTTCACAGTGAAATTTCGCAACACGGACCTCGTCCCCGGTAACGAAGCCAAAAATCTCGGTATCACTTTCGACCGTTATCTTTCTTGGGATTCACACGTTGAGCAGCTGTCTCGGAGGTGTGTTGGCATCCTGACCGCCATCTCTCACCTACGTCACTACCTACCACCCGGCTGCCTACCCACCCTCGTCTCGGCCCTGGTCTTCTCGCATATCCGCTACGGACTCGCAGTGTACGGTAACGGTTCTGGAAAAAATCTGGCTATCATCCAAAAAATATTCAACTTTGCAGCTCGCATCATTTCTGGAAAGCGCAAATTCGATCACATCTCTGGCGTGCGAGAGGACCTGGGCCTGCTGGATTCCCCGGACTTGGTCGTCCATCACACACTGACACTGCTCCACAAGGTCCGTCGCACTGGGCAGCCTGAGTCTCTGGCCGTCCAATTCCGTAGAAACCGCGAGCGACCTAACCACGTGCATAGCACCCGTAGAGACGACCTGCTGAGTCTCCCCAACATACGCGGCTCAGCAGCGGGTAAAAGGCAGTTCGTGTATCGTGCCGCTGACCAGTACAACTCGCTGCCACCTGAGTTTACCGCCATGCCTATCACATTGTTTAAGCGCGCATTGAAGAGGCGACTGGTGTCTGGTAACGATGACGATCGCCGCTGATGGGCTGATCTGATGTGACGCAGACTGATATGTTCATTTCGACTTTTAACTGTACTGTATGCTTGTATTTTACCCACTTCAACGCCATCATTGTGTGACTCTGTGCCAGGAATAGCCCCTTTGGCTTCGGCCATGTATAGGGGACGGCTACTACGAGGTTAATAAATAAATAAATAAATAGATTAACTCATGACGTAATTTGTTGAAATTGGATTTTATGGTTTTTAATTACCAGATACAGGCAAATAAATTTCACCACTGTATTTATTAGACAAAACTGGTCTACAAACATTGCTTTTTTATTTGTATTAATCAATTTCAAATGTTGACCCTATACAACCTGCCCTTGCCTTGAACTTCGCCTAAGAGCCATTCTTTGGGGTCCGAGTGTAAAATTGGCTACTACTATCAAATTATATGTGTAAAATAACCCATACAATATGTGTCGCATGACTTTCGTAGACCTTTCGCAAATAGTTATATTTTCTGACCTGCCCTGGCTTGACCTTTGCTTACAATCTCAATTTCCCTTATGCTGAAGATGTATTATGCCTCTGAGAGCACTTTATGCCATAATAGTCGCAATATAAGGCTTTAAATGGAAAGTATAGCAAATCAACCCAAATACCTCGATTTTGACATTTCACCTGACCGTGACCTGACATGTGACCTTATTTTGAACACTTCACGTATGTTTTACATGCGTCTCATTGAGAGCTTTCGATGGCTCCCTTGCGCGTCTCGCTGCAGTTATTGGTTCGGAAGATAACGAGGTGGCAGTATATGCCCCCCCCCCCTCCTTCCATCCCCCATTCCGCTGAATACCCCAGCGGGGCGCGGGACCCTTTTGAAAGTCTGGTGGCATGATTGAAGATCCGACTGCGGATCTACGTATACGTAGGTTCACATGATTCACAAGATTGACATGATTTTTTTATTCTCTTTTTATTTTTTATTCTTTTATTCTTTTTTTTTGCTAACTACATGTGGCCGGAGAAGCAAAACAAATATATTGTCGCAACATCGGGAAACTAAGTTGCATACGTGGATAAACAAGGAGCAAAATTACGACAGTCGTTACGACAGTTGAGTCGTTCTTATTGGGTCGCGCCAATCCAAGGGGATTATAAAACGTTTTCAGCGTCGGTCACCAATTTTTACGACATTGGGTCTCAAGATCAAATCGAACCTCCTGTTTCCCGGAATCAGGTCCATTTTTACCTTACAGGTCTCCTTCAAGGTCAAATTCAATGTCAAAGGACGGGGGACGAACGCTGTAGCGCCCAAAGTTTGCGTCCGATTGCAGCACAAATGGTCTCAAACGATGCCCCGTGCCCATTTACAGGATGACAAGTAGAGTACATTTGTCCCCCGTGACCTTCAATGTCAAAGGAGATGTACGTAGACGCTGTAGCGCCCAACTTTGGGCGCTAACTTGAAACTCACGGGGCACAACTCTAAGAATGCTTGTCATTCTGGAAATGGAAAGGACGGGGAAAAACATCCCGTTCTTTGACCCTGAATTTGACATTAAATGTCACGGGGTTTGACCTTGAAGGTCACGGGGCACAACTCTGAATATTCTTGTCATCTTGGAACTGGGCACAAGGAATCGTTTGAGACCAATTTGTCGCGATCGGACGGTAACTTTGGGCGCTACAGCGTTCCCCGTCGTTTAACCTTGAATTTGATCTTGAAGGGGACAAGTAAGGTCAAAATAGACCTGATTTTTTTTTAAAGCAGGAGGTTCGGTTTGACGTTAGTCCTTAGGACCAAATCGCGTAAAAATCGGTGACTGACGCTGCAAACGTTTATGTGGAGCTGTGGACATCATGGACATTGTGCATTCATCCAAGCTATTTTTAGGCGCCCCGAGTGTGAAAGGTACAATACGTCAGCACCTTCAACGCCTGGCCAGACATATTCAAAAAGTGTCACAGTTATTTCATGGGGTCCAGGCCTCTTCGTAGGCGCCATCCAGGGCGCTATCGGGAGTGGGGGAGGGGGCAAAGGCGTGTTATTGGTTTCGAAGGTCACGGGTGCCCGGTCGCCGTCGGAGGGAAGCTGAAGGCGTCAGGGTGCCATGATTCTGAGTGCGCCGGGACACCGCATCGCTTTCGGGCCGGCAAGGTCCATTCGGGGGCGGTATGACACCTTCCGAGGGTACGTCGTCGTCTTGCGTCTTACCTTCCGAGGGTGTCAAGACGTCTTCCGAACTCCGAAGGCGGCATAATGCACTCTGAGGGCGGCAAAATGTCTTCCGAGGGCGGCAAAATGTTTTCTGAGGGCGACAATGATGATTTCCGAGGGCGGCATAATGCGCTCTGAGGGCGGCAAGATGCCTTCCGAGGGCGACAATATGTCTCGAAGGCGGTATGATGCCTTCCAAGAGCAGCATAATGCGCTCTGAGGGCAGCAGGATGCCTTCCGAGGGCGGCATATTACACCCTGAGGGCGGCATAATGTGCTCTGAGGGCGGTAAGATGCCTTCCGAAGGCCACAAGACATCTTCCGAGGTCGACATAATGCACTTCGAGGGCGGCAAAATGTCTTCCGAGGGCGACAAGATGTTTTCTTCCGGGGGCGGCACGATGCTTTCCGTGGGCGGCATAATGCTCTATGGACTCTGAGGAGGGCACGATGCCTCCCGAGGGCGGTATAATGCGATCTGAGGGCGGTATAATGCGATCTGAGGGCGGCAACATGCCTTCCGAGGGCGGCAACATGCCTTCAGAGGGCGGCAATATGTCTTCCGAGGGCGGCATGATGCCTTCGAAAGAGCGGCATAATGCGATCTGAGGGCGGCAGGATTCCTTCAGAGGGCGGCATATTGCGCTCTGAGGGCGGCATGATGCCTTCGAAAGAGCGGCATAATGCGATCTGAGGGCGGCAGGATTCCTTCAGAGGGCGGCATATTGCGCTCTGAGGGCGGCATAATGTGATCTGAGGGCGGCAAGATGCCTTCAGAGGCCCACAAGACATCTTCCGAGGGCGGCATAATGCACTCCGAGGGCTGACAAATGTCTTCCGAGGGCGACACGATGTTTTCCGAGGGCGACATGATACCTTCCGAGGGCGGCACGATGCCTTCCGAGGGCGGCGATGTACCTTCTGAGGGCGGCATAATGCGTTGTGTGGGCGGCAAACTGTCTTCTGAGGGTGCCAGGATGCCTTTCAAGAGTGCTACAACCCTGTCGGTAGACACAAGGGCGCCCTGGCGGCCTCCCGAGAACGCTACGGCGCCTTCGGCGCCGGCAAATCCTTTGCAAGAACGGCGTCGCGGCGCCTTCGGCGCTGCGGTGCCCAAGGGCGCCGTTTTCTAAGGCAGGGGCTTCATCCCCTACGGCCCCCTGGATCCCCCACTGGCCACGCTTACCAATATTTGGGGTCAAATATCCAACACAGTCAAACATGCATATATTCTATAAGAATAAACTAAATCAGATGTTAGTGAAACAAGTCAGCCGTAGATAGGCGGCTTCAGAATAACAAATCTTCACACATATGACAAACTGAAACAAATCCAGAATGGGGTCAAATAGCCGTACAAGGTGGTGCACACTGCACTACCAAAATCACAAATTTGAAATGAAAATCACCGCAGTGCACTTATTGGTGCTCTATTGTTATTGAAGAACCACCATGTATCAATAAACGAGGGAACTATTAGAAACAATGTTTAGTAACAATTTGAAAATGTAATTACAAATTGCCTCAAAGCTCACAATAGCCGTTTTCCCGAAGGATTATTGCGCTGAAAAGTTTCTGAAAGATTCTGAAATTTTTGAGACACTACACAACTTTTACATGCGATTTTTGGCAAGAAATGTCCCTCATAATTTCGTAATATGTTGGTAAGAATAAAATATCTTGACAAAATTGCGGTTTGGTGGTAATAAGCTATGTATTATATTGTATTATATATGTATTGATAGAATCTTCCTGAAACTTTCTGAATCTTCCTGAAACTTTCAGGAAGATTATATCAATACTTATCTTGTTTATTACCACCAAACCGCAATTTTGTCAACATATTTTATTCTTACAAACATATTACAAAATGATGAGGGACTAGCCAAAAATCGCATGTAAAAGTTGTGTAGTTTTTCGAAACGTTCAGAATCTTTCAGAAACTTTTCAGCGCAATAATCCTTCGTGAAAACAGCTAATATAACCGAGATTGACCTTCAAAAAGTTCAAAAGACAATCTATGACGGCTTGTCTTACAAAGTGTGATGGTGTCTGATGTATTTTGTGTATTTTGCTTTCATGTTAAATGCTTTAATGCATTTTGTCAACGTTTTCTCTTCTTTCAACGAAATGATATCGACTTTCGAAAAATAGCAATGTTTTGAAGAGAAATAAAAGTAGTTCGAGCCTCAAGCTCCAACAGTGCTGAGGTTAAACATCGCGTTTCCGCCGAGTAGACGTATCAGGTATAAGAGTCAACAATGGCCCGAGGTGATACCATAACAAGTCATGGTTTGTGACATCTCGTCGGAAGACGAGTTATTACATCCATCGACACAAAGATGATCTTGAGCTGGCACATCTTTCATATGAATATTGAATATGTCTGGTTATGTTCCAAAACATGCAACTATAATGATGAAGTCAACAAAAGTATAACTCTCCTGACGCTAGGAATCTATTATAATTTAAGGTCAAAACTATAACACATAGGATAACCAGTGCAAATTTTCTTGTTTGTATCATTATCATTGCAACGGTAACTCAACAAAGAAAAAGGGAAGACAAGTGCATCTTCTCAGTAAACAAAGAAATTATCGTTCTATTAACCAGTAAGGCGCCGTAGTTGGCGATGAACGAGCGAGCGCGAAAGTAAATGTATGGGGAATTTCAACTCGATCGGGCAAGTAGTTTGAGATACAAAAAAGGGTGCGCACGTGCGCACGTGCAGAGGCACCCACCTTTGACTTGTGGGAAAGTGGGGACTGAGAGGTCCCTAACCACACACCAAATTTGAACACAATCAGCTCAGCCGTTCCAAAGATATATAATAGGGGTGTGCACGTGCGCACGTGCAAAACCACCCCACCCCTGACCTGTGTAAAGGCGGCGTCTGAGAGGTCCCTAACAACACACCAAATTTGAACACAATCGGCTCAGCCGTTCCTGAGATATAGAATACGGGTGCGCACGTGCAGTCATCCCACCCCTGAGTTATGTGAAAGTGGCGGCTGAAGGGTCCCTAACCACACACGAAATTTGCACATAATCTGCCCAGCCGTTGCGGAGTTATTGCGAGAAAATACTTTTCAACACCCCTCACGTGGCACGCGCCACGCGCAGTGGTAGTCACCCACATGAGTCGGCACTGGTCTCAAACAGGGTAGGTTAGATGGAGCTGCTCAGCAAAGAAGTCTGCTTGTCAATCGGACGTGCGGTTGCAGAGATATGAGCTTCTCAAAAGCGTCACGGGCCGCTCATAATCAGATTTTTGCCATGCGCCACGGAAGGACGAGCGAGCGCTTCGCGCTCGTTCGTAATAACGCAAATCAGGTAACATAATGGATGTATTTCAGCCGCTGATTCGAAGTAACATTTTTCATAACGGATTGTACTGTTGAGTTGTTATGACTACCTAATGGCTTGATATTTAATTTCGCCCGTCGGCCCTGTCGCATTTGATACGTTTGGTAAATTGCAAGGGCTGATGATGCTTTAATCATCATGAAACTAAAGGAACTGCCAACACTGTTCAACAAAACAAATTACGTCGAAAAAGGAAAGGTGCATTAGACCACCTATTTCTAGGCTAGGCTTGAGATCAACGTTATATTTTTGGGCATGGCTCGCACTGTCACGTATAAGTATATTTTGCATATAAACTATTATAACCAGTTAAACGCCATTTTGGACGATGACCGAGCGGGCGCGCTCTGGTAAAGCTAAACCAGGTTTGAAATATAAAACGGTACGGGATCACACGTGGTAGTAACACATAGTCCTTTTAGCCCTTTTAGTCCTCCATAAAAATTGTCAGGCCTCCATGCATGCCAACATACAAATTAAGTTTGATTAAATTGTTCATGATCTCCTTTCTCGAATCCGCCAAAAAGGGAGTACGTCCTGAGGGCTGCATGCTTCAGCGTATACAAAAACGAATGTTTAGAGTAACCAGTAAAACGTTTTTTTGGGGGCGATGACCGAGCGGGCACGCACTGAGCGCTGTTCGGACACACGCTAGTAGCGCTTTCGTTCTCCATGGCAACCAGGCGTTAGCCAATGAAAAGCCAGAAATGGAACACGTTCTGGCTTTTCATTGGCTGACGCCTGGTTGCCATGGAGAACGAAAGCGCTATTAGCGCTACTAGCACTACTAGCGTGCGTCCGAGCAGCGCTCTGGTAAAGCTAAAACAGGTTTGAAATATGAAACGGTACGGGAGCACACGTGGTAGTAACACATAGTCCTTTTAAGTCCTTTTAGTCCTCCATAAAAATTGCCAGGCCTCCATGCATGCCAACATAAACATTAAGTTTGATTAAATTGTACATGATCTCCTTCCTCGAATCCGCCAAAAGGGAGTGCGTCCTGAGCGCTGCATGCTTCAGCGTATACAAAAACGAATGCTTAAATAAATAAACCCATTTTTTTATCAAAAATGATTTGTGTTCATTTCGACGTTTGCGGGTGCCACGCACGGGTGGAGTTTCCTATTCACATGGTGTGGCCACTGCCCCACCAACTTTGTGTTATGCCCCACCAACTTTTGTCAGATTTGAAGGTTTGGCATGGCATATGACAATTTTTCACCTCAATAATGAAAAACATCCGGCCAATATGGCATTTTGCCCCACCAACGTTTTCTGGAAAGCTCCACCCATGGTGCCACGCGCTGTGGTACCACCCCTATCAGAACGCACCATAACAAAATCAAAATTGATTTGATGGTCCTATCCAATGGTGAAAACCCGATCTCAATCGGAGCAGTGGTTGCAAAGTTATTAGCTTCCCAAAAGCGTCTGTACGGCCGGTTCGGGCCGTGTCGGGCTGTGTCGGGCCGTGTCGGGCCGCGTCATTTTGTGGGTCGGGCCGGGTCAAATGTAAATTTGTCTAGTAAGTTGACGAGAAATCTCACGGGCGCCTCGCGCTCGCTCGGTAAGAATGCCATTTTTGATCAATAATTATTTGTGCTCATTTAGACGTTTGCGTGTGCCACGCAATGTGGTACTGCGGTGCGTCATATCACTTTATTGCAGCTCTTTAGCGTTCCGTATTTCCGCAACCTGATCTGTTTACAATTAGTCAGTTCTACCAGGAATTCTTGTAACTTAAATAATTTGGTAACTTTTTATGTTTATTGTTAATGTGATTCATCTGCGGTTTGTTTTCAGTCTTTGTATTTCTCGTATAACTTATTTAACTTAATCTGTCCGCAATCTGTAGAGTAAATCGCGACTTTTATGTATATCTGTAAACAGAAGTGTTTTCGTAACCGGCAACGCGTGCAACTTTCTCTTGCTTTTCCGCTTCTGGTCGCGACCTCACGTTGCTCTGTCATCCGATTTATTTAGTTACTTAGTTTGTAATCTGTCATACGGCATAGCCTCATATCATATTATCACATTATATAGCTGTTAACTGTTCAAAGCCCGGTCTCCCTTCAGGTTCTTATTATGTAGTCCCGATCGCCTGATCGGTTTGCTCGTTGTCTTCTCGGCGCCATGTTTCCCGCCCGAGTCGCTCATCTGATAGTCGTCTGACTGCCCGGGTTGGCACTCGGCAGTCATTCGGTGTCATTTTGTCGTCTCCTCTTGCCGGTTCATTCTGTTTCGTTCGTCTGCAGATTGTTTGCCCAAAAACATTGTGGGCGTGAGTCGACTTGGTTTCTCCCCCAGCGCCCCACAGTACCACCCCTATCAGAACGCACCATACCAAAATCAAAATTGATTTGATGGTCCTATCCAATGATGAAAACTCGATCTCAATCGGAGCAGTGGCTGCAAAGTTATTAGCTTCCGAAAAAGCGTCTGTATGGCCGGTTTGGGCCGGGTCGGGCCGGGTCGGGCCGGGTCGGGCCGGGTCGGGCCGGGTCGGGCCGGGTCGGGCCGGGTCGGACCGTTTCAGGCCGGGTCAAATGTAAACTTGTCTAGTAAGTTGAGAAACCTCACGGGCGCTTCGCGCCCGCTCGGTAACTACCAGTAAAACGCCTTAATCGCCGGTAACCGAGCGGCATCTGTTGCTTCCCTGGGACAAACTACATACAAATTAAGTTGTATTAAATTGTTCATGGTCTCCTTTCTCGAATCAGCCAAAAGGGAGTACGCCCTGAGCGCTGCATCATCGTATAATGATTTATCGTATAATCGTGCTTCATCGTATAAATTAATGCTTAGATGAATCAAGCCATTTTGATAAACAATGAATTTGGTTCATTTCGACGTTTGCATGTGCCACGCGCTGTAGTACCACCCCTATCAGAACGCACCGTACCAAAATCAAAATTGATTTGATGGTCCTATTCAATGAAAACCCGATCTCAATCGGAGCAGTGGTTGCAAAGTTATTAGCTTCCCAAAAGCGTCTGTACGGCCGTGTCGGGCCGGTTCGGGCCGGGTCAAATGTAAATTTGTCTAGTAAGTTGACGAGAAACCTTACGGGCGCTGCAGCTCATATGTTTTTATCTGATGGACGTAATGCCGCCTTTGTATGTATATAACATTCTGATTCTGATGATACTGGATAATTCGCACGATCACGATCCACGATGGGAAGTCAGAATGCCTACAACCACTGACTGTACACGTTGCAAGTGTATGAGAACGAGGTTGAAATGCAATTAATGGCAAAACATCGTCCACTGCTCATAGATGATGTACAATGTCTGCGTCCTGCACCACAGGGCATCTAAACATTCAACACACTATAATGTCACACTAATCAGCCCAATAAAACTCTCAGGGCTCATCCGCCAGCCGGGAACAGAAACGGGTTCCGTACAAACCACCGGCATAAGCATCCACTCGACTTATCGCTTAATCCTGGCGCAGCATTTTGAAAAATAAGACGCTTTCGTGTTGAGAGAAGCCACTGCAGCCCTGCTAGGACCCGTCTGTAGAACTCTGCCGAGCGTGGTGCCGCCGCGGGTGATGCAAGCTCAGTCCGTCGGCCTTCGAGACGGCTCACAGTGTCACGGTGCCCATCCAGTGACTCGCCGCCGACACCGCAGTCACCGGCATCATGACTTCAGGCATGTGGTAATCGCGCCAATCCAATCGCCTTGGGCCAGATAGAGGCGGCCCCGTGCCAGTTCAAGAAGCCGTTTCCAGTTGTGCAATCGGTGATAATTCGGGGTAACACGGGATATACGGCGATGCTTAAACCGGACTGAAGACACGAGTGTTGCAGAGGGGCCATGGGATTGATTTATTCGGCGCTAACAAAAACGAATCAAATCCGGCTTAACTTTCTTGGTGTACTGTCTAGATCATCGACGCATATAGTAACTAACATTTTTAATAAGCATGATGACATTAACAAAAAGACACTGTGTGAAAATGGACCTAATTGGCTACACATTCTGATAATTAATTTCAAAAGATATATCGAACTGCAAATGATGCCAACGCGTAGCCGACACTAACAAGTCCACCTGACAGTGGACGGGTTTAATATATGTGTACGTGTGTAAGCACGTACACACGTGTGTTCTAGTCTCCAGTGTTTTTGCTACTGCATGTTTAAAAAAAATAGAAATCGCCCATATATTTCCACAGTTATGCGTAATGCAAGTATGCTACCTGCCAATAACTGGGGGCAAATATCGCCTGACGAACTTTCACAATATCTCAAAAACCAATCGCGCTATCATCGTGAAACTTTAACTGCTTTCTCCTACATCAATTGTATGTCATCTGTGCAAAAATAAGAAATTTCGTCGATATTTTTTTTAAAGATATGGCGAATTTAGTGTCGTCACTACATACGAGCTTGACGAAAAAAATCAGCTAAACTTTAACAGATAAACTTTAGCTTTAACTTTAACGAAGTCCATACTTTGAGCACAATGAAACAAAAATGTCAAAAGATAACAAATGGGAAGGGCTACAAAATGGCTATCTCGGAGTTTGTAAAATTTCGGTTTTTGACCCCAAAAATTATAAGGAAAAATTTACAAATGGCCACAAAATCAAAATTGTCAAAGATATATAAAACAACCAAATATATGTAAGAGAACTACATATGGGCTATTCCCAAACCTAACTTAAAAACAATATCTCCATTTTTGACCTTTTTAGGGCTCCTAAAGTATCAGTAACTCATGACGTATTTGTTTAATCGCGGTTTTCAGTTTTTAACGACCGGCTACGAACAAATAAACGTCACCACTTCATTTATGAGGCGAAACTGGTTCAGAAACATGCCATTTGATTAATATTTATCAATTTATATTTTTGACCTTGTGACCTGACCTTGACCTGAGCTTGGCATTAGCTTCACTTAACCCTATTTGTAACATGGGGGGGGGATCCCCCCTCATGTTTTTCTCAGATATCTCCCGAACGGCTACGACCAGACCCATGGAATTTTGGGACTTTTCCTAGAATTTAATTCCGCATATGAAGTCAAAATTTTGCGTTCTTAACCTGAACAGAGGCGGTTCCAGGGTACGTTTTTGGGAGGGTTCTGCGGCGATATTTGGCGATAATACGGAAATGCGATCTTCACAGTTTCTTCCTTACTGCCTCAATTATGAAGGAGTTACATCGGTTTACGGTGATTGCAACAAGTACAAATTAGTTGATGTTAATGAAATATCATAAAAATTGCATGGCAGAGGCGGTTTCAGGGGCTTATAAAGGGGGGGGGGGGTCCAGGAAGTATTCAATGTTTGGCGGGAAGCCAATAGAGCGATGTAAGGGGCATTTATAGCTATCAAGATGTAAAAGATAGTTTCTCCTTCCATTATTTGCATAATGTATTACATATAGAGTTGCAGGGGCGTGTTCAGGCACATGAAAAGGGTGATGACGATATGCTAGCGACTGGCATGGTGGTGACGATATGCTAGCGATTATGGCGCAATAGACGGTTAGTTTATAATGATATATGTATGTATGTATTTACTTCGTGGGCTTATCCCTGACACATGACCGAGGTCATAGGGCTATTCTTAAGCCCGAGTCAATCGCACGAGGACAAACAGTGATGGGTAAAATACAGGCACACTGCATACACACGATAAAACAGCGGCAATCAAGATTCAAGAGACTAATGCCTTAGGCAGAGTCTGAGGCCGTCACTCCGATCACGTCACTTCTGACAAGCGCTGTCGCAGCTTACACAAGAAGAGGGAGGCGGACATAGTCACAAACTCTCGCGGCAGGGTGTTGTACTCGGCAGCCGCGCAGTATACAAACTGTCTCTTCCCCGCGGCCGAGCCACGTATGCGGGGGAGACTGAGCAGGTGGTCCTGTCGGGTACTGCGGCTATGGTCATCGCGCTCGGCATTGGTACAAAACTGCGCGGCGAGCGACTCGGGCTCCCCGGTACGCCGGACTCTGTGCAGCATGCTCAGAGTGTGGTGTTGGACCATAGCGGAGGGATTGAGCCAGCCAAGGCTGGCACGGACGGCGGAGATATGGTCGAATTTCTTCTTGCCAGAGACCACACGGGCTGCGAAATTCAGTATTTTGTTGATGATTGCGAGGTTCTTGGCAGACCCGTTACCGTACACGGAGAGGCAGTAGCGGACATGGAGAGGACGAGAGCTGACACAAGGATAGGGAGTGTGCCGGACGGGAGGTAGTGACGAATGTGGGAGATACCGGCGAGGATCCCGAAGCACTTCTGCGATAATTTTGACACGTGGGAGTCCCACGTTAGAAAACGGTCGAATGTCATACCCAGATTTTTTACTTCTGTGCAGGGTGACAATGTGGTTTGGCGGAATTTCACTGATAACTGGGGAAGGTTGCGCAGATTTTGACGCGAGCCGAGAGGGAGTAGTTCAAATTTGGTTTCATTGACTTTGAGACCATTGGAACGGAAGTAGTCATCAAGAGAGTGAAGCGATGTCTCTAATTTAGCGGCTAAATCAGAAAGGTTTGATTTTTGACCAGAGACCAGGATCTGGGTGTCGTCAGCATACTGAATGACGTACGCCTCAGCTCCGTGAAGACAGGTCGTTGACGAAGATGGTGAACAATAGGGGTCCCAGAGAAGAGCCTTGGAAGACTCCCTGGTTGATGGTGCGAGGGGCCGAGATCTGCGAGCTAGAAATTGACACGCTTTGGGCATGGCCAGAGAGGTAGTTTCTGAACCAGGTAGTCTCGACGCAGTGAAGCTGCAATTTCTCGAGCAGTTTTGAGTGACAGATAACATCAAACGCTTTACTTAAATCAATCAAGCAAAGGAGCGAGATATGGCCTTGATCCATGCCAGAAAATGCGCGGTCGGAGATCTGGATGAGGGCGGACTCGGTGGAATGCTTAGGACGGAAGCCGTGTTGGGTGGGGGATAGCAGACGGTTGTGGGTGAGGTAGTGTTGGAGTTGGCACTGGACCACCTTTTCCACTACCTTGGTGATGACGGGAAGGATAGAGATCGGACGGTAGTTGGAAGGACTGTCTGGATCGCCGGACTTGAAGATGGGACGGACAATAGCATGCTTCCATGAAGCCGGTATGTCGTTCATGACGAGACAGGTGTTTACAATATGTAACAGTACCGGTCCTATGGCGCTAAAAGACATCTTAAAAACACGAATACACAGCCCGTCTGTACTACTCGCAGAGGAGTTACACATGCTAAAAATAGTGTGGCCTAAAAATCCGAGGGTGATGGGTTGAATAGCGAAGGCGCACGCGCCGACACGGGGCAGGCGGACAGGAACATGCGGGACATCCCCGGCCGCGGTCCCACGTTAGAAAACGGGCGGCCACCCTAGGGCCGACGCTGACGAAGAACTCGTTCAGGGTATCGGGCTGACGGGGAGACACACGCTAGACCTCTGCTGCTTGCCGGTCACAACATGCCGCATGTTCCGCCACACTGACGCCGGACCATCCGCCGCGATTCTCTCCTCGATATCGCGCCTCGCATCCGCGCGGACAGCGGCGCGCACCGCTCGGTTGGCGGCCCGGTACACGTCAGAGCCGTGCCCGTGGGCATCAAGCGCGGCGGCTCGCTGGGCCATCAGTCCGCGGGTAGGGGCGGATATGGGAGGTGCCGAGGGGTTGCGGATCTTAATGGACCGGTAGGGGGCGTGGTGGTCAAGGACACCGCGCACGGTGCAGACAAATCGGCTCCACATGTCAGACACGGCGACGGATGAAAACACGTCACTCCAGTCACAACATAACAGATCACGATGATATGCAGCGAGGTCGATTTTACTCAAAATCCGAGCCTTGGTGACAATAGGCTTGCGCCGAAGTCGAGGGATATCACAGATCATGCGGATGAATCTACGGGGGCTAAAATGACAGAACCTAGTGCCTGAGTGCTTAACAATGTCACGGTTGACGATAAAAACATCTAAAAGTGAGCCGGTGGAGTACGTAGGCGATGAAATGGTCTGCGACAGTGAATAACTATGATATATGCACATATGAGGCCAGGAGAGGAAATGAAGTAATTTTTTTGCAGAGGCGCGCTCAGGAATGGAAGAAAGGGGGTCATATTATTGCAAGGGAACTAAGATGCATGGGCCTACAATGACATAACATACTGCAGTTTTAGGATGAAACATACACCACAGGGTACTCTACGAACGATTATAAGATAATAGGTGAGTCCAGGTAGGGTACAAAGGGGGGGTAAGTAATGTGAATTGAAATTGTAGGTGAAATAGTCACTTTTGACTAGTTAGTATCATAATAGCGGATACTATACCTATCAAAAGGTCTTGCGCCTCCCCAGTTTGGATCCTGGATACGCCTATGATGAAGTACAACATGCAAAAAGGAACTATCTACGATCAGTAACTTATTTATAGTGCTGGATAGCAACTTGCCTGCGGTTAATATTTTTTCCTATTCGATCTCCCTTTTTCACTGACCTGGTACCGCCTATGGCAAAAAGTATGTTTAATAACTGTTTTGTCTAATGTCATAGTAACACACCATTTCATTTATAAAAAAACATCAAACAATGGTTTTATTACGCATTTACTTCACCCCATATAGTGACCTGCACACGCCTATGATGTTTGCATTTTCAAAAGTTACCACCACATATTAATTTCCAACTAATTTTCTATCGATCCCCATTGGTTGCGATACAATCGGTTGATAAACATGATAGCTGTGTTGGACCACAAATACCTCTAAAATTTGTAATTTTTGGCCCCCTGTTGTCCTCCTATCAAAAATTTCGGATTTTGTATTAAAAAAAAAATGTAGATCGTGTTGAGGGGAATAATATACCGTTTGATTTGTGAAAATCTGACGTGTAGATCTCGAGATCTCCGGGGGAGGAGGCGGAATCCGCCCCCCCTTGTTACAAATAGGCGTAGCCAGGAGCCTGTTACAAATAGAGTTAAATGAGGTCAGGTGTTAAAATGACTATCATTATCGAATTATACGTGTAAAATAATCCATAAAACATGTATCACATGACTTTCCTAGATCTTTTACGCATAGTGACCTTTTGTGGCCTGACCTTGACCTTTGTCTTTGTCAACAATCTCACTTTAGCTCATGCAGGATGTGTATTATATACCTTATACCTTTGATATCACGTGTGATAATGGTCGCAGTCGAAGTCTTTTTGGATGGAAAGTATGGCCCATACAGTCAAATACCTCGACTTTTACCTTTGACCTGACCGTGACCTGACATGTGACCTTAATTTGACAATTTCAAGTATGTTTTAGATGCGTAACATTGAGAGTTTGTGAATGCCACCTTGCGCGTCTCGCTGCGATCATTGGTTCGGACAAGGCCCTATGGTTCGGAAGGTAACTAGGGGGGCTATATTCCCCCCTCCCAATCAATGGCGTTCGGCTGAGACCCTGGTCAATGGCGAGTTAACTGGTTATCAGAGAATATAGCAACTACATAGCAGTCTCCATTTGCATTAGAAAAGGGATATTATGCCCTCAAGAAGGTGTCCTAAAATGTCGTTCGCTCTCGCAGAATTAATTAAGTTTGATTGATCGAAACTCTTTCCACATTCATAAACTTTGGCATTAAAGGGAATAAATAGTTCACCTTTCGGCAGTCAGCCCCTGTAGAGCCTCTGGCAGCGTAGAGAAGTGTAGGCTGAAGCGTTCTTGACCTCGGCAGCCGTGCACTCCTTCACGTTAGTCGTTGGCGAGGTACCACCTGGCGGCTGGCTGGTTGAAACAGTGGGCAGTGTAGTGACCGCTGTGCTGGCTGCCATGGTGCTCAACTACCCCGTACAGGTCGTACACGATACCGTGCGAGTCGCGGTGCGGACCAATCGACAGCTGACTCAAGTCAAGGTCACGCAGTGAGAATGATACTCGTGTGTGTGTGTATGTGTGTGTGTGTGTGTGTGTGTGTGTGTGTGTGTGTGTGTGTGTGTGTGTGTGTGTGTGTGTGTGTGTGTGTGTGTGTGTGTGTGTGTGTGTGCGTGTGCGTGTGCGTGTGCGTGTGCGTGTGCGTGTGCGTGTGTGCGTGTGTGTGTGTGTGTGTGTGTGTGTGTGTGTGTGTGTGTGTGTGTGTGTGTGTGTGTGTGTGTGTGTATGTGTGTGTGTGTGTGTGTGTGTGTGTGTGTGTGTGTGTGTGTGTGTGTGTGTGTGTGTGTGTGTGTGTGTGTGTGTGTGTGTGTGTGTGCGTGTGTCTTCAGCGTGGTAGTGCCAGTATAGCTGAACCGCTTTAAATGGAATATGATGACCGGTGGAAGGTGCCAAAAAAATGTGCTGTTGTAGGCGTCGTTGCCTTTCCTACAACTTCGGCAGGTCCAATCATTAGCAAGGTCACCTCGGACGTATTGGTCCAGACAGTGGTACAGACAATCCCGGCCTTCAGTCGTTACTGTCAGCGGCAGTGACAGCAGCGATAACGTTTCAAACGTGGCAGATTCGTAGCCGCAGGCGATGCAGTGCAGTGACGACTTTTGTAGGCCGTGGAAGAGCCTCGACACAATCGAGTCGTTGGCACGATGAAACTACCGCCAGACCGCCTCGGCTGCACCGGTGTCGGAAGAACTGTCGGGGGGCAGCGCGGGAGGCGGTGCTGTAGTTACTACCGCCATGTTCAGGTCGTCATGTAGCCATTCCAGCAACCGGATGGCAAACTCGTGCGCGTCGTGCATGCGCATGCCGCTGAATTCTGTGCGGCGCGCGCACAGCTCTGCTCGTAGCCGGTGTGTTGAAACGAACAGGAACTTTCGCGACCACACGACGCCCAGAAGCTGTGCTGTCCTTTGCCAACTTGCCGTGACTTGGCGAGTGGTTATCGATATCGTGGAGCAATTCGCCATCTGTATGGGTGACGAGGTCTCGTGTATGCGCTAAGACCTGAAGAATGACATTCATATAGCAAGTGTTACCAAGATTTTCAAGACCAGTAGCACCGGCAGGAAGAGATCTAGCTGGACATTAGGCGGCGAAGTACTGACGGGCCCGAGAAGGTATTTGCACCCACCTTTGGAAGTCATCTCGTTTCTCAAGGCTCTCAGACATGCCTGCTCTAACCCCGACGGGTAGTGGCGTACTTTGACATTGTACTCTGACTTTCCGATTTCGCAGCTGTCGCTAACCGGCCTACCACTGCTGATAGTGCTGCTGCTGCCGCCCATCGGGTTTCCGGTCTCGCGGTGACAGCTTAACGGCTCGCTGGTCTCGTTGTCTTCGCCTAACGGTGGCACACCGTTGCCATCAGCCGCTACTCCGAGGAGAACTGAGGCTGCGTTCCCGCGCACAATGGCCATAGAGCAACGTTGAAGCAGCCAATCCATTTCCCGAGGGTCGCCCGTCACAGCTGTATTTTGGCGGCCAGCTCCTTCAGCAGCAATCGAGTGGAAGGTCCGCAGGCTCCAGTGGTTTCGAAGGCTACAGGAGCGAAGAAGAAGAAGCGGTCGGCCAATCCAGTGTACTTCAGACGCTTGACCTTTTCTGCTTCCTCAGCAGCCGCTCCAGCTTCCACGGAAGCCGCCAGAACACGTGAGCTTGCGAAGCTGTTGACGCACGTGGCATACCATACAAGACATCGACCCTGTGCAAATGGGTACAGCGATATTCCATCGGGCCGCTTGCCATCACCCCCGTCGATGCCTTGAGGCTCCAGGAGAGCGGGGACGCCGGCAGACTGCAGGGCCCGCCTGGTAATGTCATTCAGCGCTGTGCGCCGTGGAAGTCTACCTGCACTAAAACGGCATGTCAGGGCATGGTAACCTTTACTGTCTGCCGGCGTTCCGCACCTACAGGGGTACTGACTTGAAACTTCGGCACCAACTCTCAGGGCGACGGCGATGCGGACGGTCTGATTGCCGAGGTGGGTGCCGAGACTCGCAGAGGGCAGTGCTCGCAGCCATGCGCCGCTCTCAGAAGTAGCTGCACCTAGGAGCCGGGCTCTGCTACACTGGTTGGAGTTCAGTCGTAAGGACTCCCTCTTGCATTCCGCTAGAAGAGAGTCCCAGGGTCTCTGCCAACTGCAAGCTTCGTCCTTGGGAACTTCCTATCACCGACCATCTTTTGCCACTCGGTAACGGCTTTCTCAAGCTCGTCGGAGACCAGGATACATAGGACCTGTTGATACGTAGGAGTGACGCATCATATGGCAGCGCACGCAGGAGGAGCACCCTGACAGCCAGCTGGAGGCGTTTGTGATCCGATACGGCCAGTCGTCACAGTGCCGCCGACCGCTGGGAGCAACGTGTGACGTCACAGGATGCCGCTTGTGGCAGTGTGGCATCTAGGTTGATTGTTGTTTGCATCAATTTGATTTTTATTTCACGTGTACTTCAGTGAACATGACGAGTGTAAAACATTGCAATATACAACTGCAGTTCACCTTTAACATGGAGTTTTGAACTGAGATAGCAGATTGGTAGAACATATCGAAAAACGGGTGGTAGTAAAAGAATTACCCCGCTACGCTAAGTAATTTCGACTCAGTAGTGGGCCCCTTTTAGAAAAAGTTTCATTTCCCCGAAACTTGTTCCGGGTCCTCACAACGGTTGTTTACGGTACAAGCAGCCTGCTTATATATGCCTTAAGTCTGTCGTTATTGTGTGCAATAGTTTGCATATCCAAGCTACCATATGCATGACGTCATAATCGTCATGAAGTTTTGTATGACCATGAAGGAGAAAGAGAAACATGCCCATTTTTCGACGGATATTCATCTATCGTCCAAACAAATGCTATATTCGTTTTTTCAGCTCGAAATACCCCGTATAGCCAAATTTCAAGACAACTTTCAAGGGACCTATTCCCTTTAACGTTAAGTATCGTTTAAAGTTTAATGTTGAACGTACCATACATTTTAATTACTATGGAGGCTGAATGACACTCCTCTGCTCGGAGCCGACCGATCAGCAGGAGAACGGCTTTTTCGCAGCCCTGCAGAGAAAGCTACTGTATCTTGGTCCACAGCTGCGTTCAGTGAACAGGCCTCAGGGACGTGCCCGCTCTGCCCCGCCCCTGCATCCCGGCAACACCAGCGCCCCTGGCGGACAGGACGGGAAGCTGCCGGCGCGCCTGACTGTTCACCTTTGCTCCTGGGTAGCTAAGATGGGCTGCCGGCCTGAGCTCTGGGTCTAAGAGCACGGCACCGAAGGGTGCACGCGTGCAGCACGCTGCGCCACGTGCGACCAGGCCCACCCGGCCTGGGACCGCCAATGCAGAGCCTGGGGCCTCGCTCGCGAGGCTGAGCGCCTGAAGCGCATCGAAAGGAGCGACAGTCGGCGCCCACCGGACGCCCCGCTCTCCCCAGGTCTCGCCCCTGGCGCTTGGCCGCCCCTCCCCCTCCCGGAACCTCCCCCCCACCCAACCGGCCTCCCGCCAGACCCCCCAACCGCCAGACCCCCCGACCACCATGCCAGTTCCCAATGGCATCTCTGGCTGACCTCGAGCGCGAGGCTGCCGCTGATCCACCGGCACCGCGCTCCCCCGCCCCAGCCGAGTCGAACATCGACTCAGGCCCCGCCTCCCCGGCCTCCGCAGCACCAGCGGAGTGCCGACTCTCGGAGGACTCCTCGGACGACTCTCTCATGAGAGCCGTCTCCCAGTCAATCGCCCGCAACCACGCCCCGCCCTCTCGCTCCAACTCTCCGCCCGCCCGCCCCGCCCACTCCCCTCCCCCGCCCTCCCGCTCCAACTCCCCGCCCACCCACTCCCCTCCCCGACTCTCGGAGAGTGACACCCAGTCAGATTCCTCGCGCTCCCACTCCTCCTCGCCCTCCCGCCCGGCCGCCCGCCCCCGCAGGCATACTCGAGCGACCTCCAGGCAAGGCTTGGACAGTAAAAGTAAATCTAAATGAATAATCAACAGTCAGAATTTGTCCTCCAATGGAATGTTAGATCTTTAATATCCCATTGGGGGCAATTCAAACATCACGTCTTAAATAATAATCCGCTAGTAGCCGCTGTTCAGGAAACCCATTTTATTGACGCCGACTTTAATAATTATACCTTGAAAATCGCCGGCTATAGCCTTTACACAAATAACGTAAATGCATCACCTCGCCGAGGCGGCTCGGCTTTGCTTATTTCAAACCAACTTTTGCATCATCAAATCGACCTTCAAACAACCTTAGACGCAGTCGGCGTTAATATTAAAATCGCTCAGCTAGAAATAACTCTCATCTCAATTTATTTCCGTCCTACGGAGGACATAGACATTGATTCTTTTTCCCAGCTTATTACAAATATTAACACCCCATGTCTGATTATGGGCGATTTCAACGCGCATAGTCGGGCGTGGGGCTGCCTTCGGAACTCTTTCCGAGGCCAAATTATGCTGGACCTACTGGACCGGCATAATTTGGTCTTCCTTAACGACCAATCACCCACACACGTACACCAGTCAGGAGGCGAGGTGACTTACAGCGCCATCGATCTCGCCTTCGCCACACCACGCATCGCGACTCTTTTTACATTTAACGCACAATCAGACCCTCTTTTTAGCGATCATTTCCCAATTCACTTAGAACTCCAAGTCCCTTCAGGACAGACAAATTTTTACTCTCTGCCTAGATGGAACCTTCGCAAAGCCGACTGGTCCTCCTTTCAAAAACACATTGACACTAGTCACCCCGCAGACTCCCAGACCGACATTAACACATTTTTAAACACTATTCTCGCATCAGCACACCAGCACATTCCACACACACGCACACACACACAACACCACCCGAGGCAGCGTACTGCCCCGTGGTGGAACACAGAATGCCAAAGAGCTGTTGCCCTCCGGAAAAGAGCATTTCGAAAATTTCAATCTTGTACAACTGCAGAAAACGAACACGAAGTACGGAAAACCCGCTCTTTGGCTAAAACAATCATTGACAAAGCAAAAAAAGAATCTTGGCAGGAATTCTCATCTACCTTTAATCGATTTACCTCCCTCTCAAAAATTTGGACATTAATCAAATCGTTTTCAAATAAAAGACCACCGGCATACAAAATCCCACACTTACAAATACACAACACATCTTACACGCTTCCCCTAGAGGTGGCAACACAATTTGCACAACACTACGCTAACATATCATCAGCACAACAATGTACACCAACTTTTGCTAACCAACTTAACGATCAATTTCAATCTATCAGCTTTGACTCTAATAACGTAGAAATATACAACTCTCTTTTTACCGACTCAGAGTTAACGTACGCTATAGGTAAATGTGGTAAAACTTCTGTAGGGCCAGATCAAATTGACTACTCCTTCTTTACAAACTTGACAGAGACTGGTCTCACCAACTTACTAACAGCCTTCAATACCATGTGGTTTGACGGCACTTTCCCTGAATCTTGGCATAATAGTACGCTAATTCCTATAATTAAACCTCGCAAACCTAAATCTTCTCCCGCTAGCTATCGCCCTATTTCTCTAACTAGTTGTGCATGTAAACTATTCGAACGCATGGTTAATGGACGCATCAGGACATACATTGAATCAAATAATTTACTTACCCCACACCAAAGTGGTTTTCGACCTGGTCGTTCCACTGCGGACAATTTAGTTGGTCTTATCGACTCTGTCCAGCGCGGCTTTCGAGGGAGAGAGGTCACAATTGCCCTCTTTCTTGATTTGAGAGCTGCGTTTGACAGAGTCAACAAAACCGCACTTCTAGTAAAGGTCCATAAGGCCGGAATTCGAGGTTGACTCGCCAAATTCATCCAAAACTTTTTAGAAAATAGAACTTTTAATGTAAGGTGCGGCAACACATATTCTCCAAATCAAAATCAGGACCACGGTGTCCCACAGGGATCGGTCCTCTCCCCGACCCTATTTTTAATTATGATTAACGACATCTTCAGTAATATTAATAAGATCGACAAAGGTCTCAAATTTTCAATGTACGCTGATGACCTGGCGGTGTGGTTCTCGCACCCGAGTGTCGATCAAGCCAGCAAAACGTTACAACTAGTACTCATTGATATAAAGGTTTGGTGCGACCAATGGGGTCTGAAAATTTCTCCAAGTAAATCTGCATCTCTAATTTTTTCAAAGAAACCTGCATATGTGGAACCCTACATTCCATTAAAATATAACAATCAAATTATCCCTTTTGTCAAATCATTCAAGTATCTGGGAATAACGTCTCTCGTAACACACGTCTCTAACATAACACACGTCTCTCGTTCATCCCACACTTCAATGATTTAGTGCAGAGATGTACGCGACGAATTAATATTATGAAGTCATTGGCTGGTCGAGAGTGGGGCGCAGATCGCGCCACTCTCCTCCAACTATATACTTCCCTGATACGCCCAGTACTGGATTATAACGCATTCTTATTTGATGACATATGTTCCAAACAAATTCAAAAATTGCAAACTGTCCAAAACGCTGCCTTGCGCATCGTGACTGGAGCCTGCCGCACCACCAACACCACAAACTTACACATCGACACTAACATTCCCACACTCTGCCGCCGACGCAAATACACACTACTTAGATTCTACGCCAGAGCAAGTTCACACCCCACACGCCCAACATTCCACATCTTAAATCACCCCGCACCCACTAGACGACAAACACTACTACAAAAACGACACCCGCTTATCAGCCACAGAATCAGACAAACACTCACACTATTCAACATCGCTCACATCACCACAATGCCAACGCCACCACTCACACCTCACTGGCTCGACACAACACCAGACACACACCGCCTCTTCACACACAACAAAAACACAGTCACGCGTCAGAAACACTCTCACTCTTCCACGAACACAAATCACAACACAACACATACACATACATATACACAGACGGTTCACGGGGCGAAGGCCGAACCGGTGGTGCATTCTACACAAACACAGTTAGCAATAACTTTAGACTTCCCGACATAAATAGCGTATACACAGCGGAATTGTCAGCCATTTTATTAGCATTAATATACGTCAGAAAAGAAAAACTTAAGGAAGTAGTCATTTGCACAGACTCGTCCGCCTCGCTCACGGCTATTTCCTCGATTAGTGAATGTAGAAACCCGATAGTATTTAAAATCAGACAACTAATCAAGTATTTAAACAGTAAAAACAATAGTATTAAATTCCTCTGGATCCCAGGACACGCAGGTATCCCGGGAAACGAGGAAGCCGACAGACTTGCGAAATTGAGCCTAGAATTACCTTCAGTAAACCAACTTCCAAGCCCAGTATCAGACGGGTTAAATTATATTAATTCTCAACTTAGCGTACTGCGCCAGAGCGAGTGGGACGCCGCTCCGCATTTTCATCTTTATCCAATCAAGCCAAAAGTCCAACATTTTATATCTAGTCACCAGAATTGTAGAGAGAAGGAGGTAATTTTGGCGCGCCTCCGTCTCGGTCATACAAAAATTACTCATTATTATATTATGGAGAATCTCCCGCCACCAAATTGCCAACATTGCCCAGGTTATCCGCGCTACACAATCAAGCACTTACTTATTACTTGCCCAGTACACAACGATAAACGACAGAACATTATTAATTACACACAACAAAATGGCATCACATTAAATCTTCAAACACTGTTAGGTGATAGTTATCCTGAATTGATAGGTCTCCTCTTAGATTATCTCTACCAAACACGATTAGCTAATCAAATATAACAGGGGTTTTTGGCCTTGCGCATTTTTGGCCCACCGCGCAGGTTTTTTCCCCTTTGCCTTAGACGCTGGGTTTTTTATTATTCAGGACTTTTCGCCCAGCTAAATACACCCCACAACCAGGTCTCGCCGAGGCGCCGGAGCCAGGCAGACTGGCAACAGTCTCCCGTTGTGGCAATGACGGCACCGCCACGGCTCCATCAACACTGACACTGTACAAGTGTATTGTAATAAAAATATGTATGCATGTGTGTCTCGTGTTTGACTTATTTTTGACTTTGAACGAAATACTTAACGTAAAGCTAGATATTATTTTTGACCTTGAACGAAATACTTAACGTAATGCTAGATATTATATTTGACCTTGAACGAAATACTTAACGTAATGTTAGATATTATATTTACTTTGAACAAATAATTTTTCCGGGTACAAATAAACCGGTTAACGTAATTAGTAACGTAAAATAGCTGCCCTAGTCCCTAGTTTGCTCCGGGTCACATAAACCGGTTAACGTAGTTTTTTGCCTGGCAAATTGCCAGAGGTCATTGCCCCTCCCCGGAAAATGGCTATAGGCCGTTCTGGGAAGAATAGGAGAAAAAAAAATCTGGGTCTAAAGTTCTGTTTCATGACATGATGCGAGATGGGAGTTGGGATCTCCTGTTTTATTCTTTCAACTGATTCTGATGCGTAGAAAATAGACAACGAACAATGTGCAATGACACCCCCACTGGCGGATCCAGAGCGGTAAAAAACTGTTTTTGTGTACGAATTCTGAGAAGTACGACACAGTGACACACTTCAAATACATTTTTGATTGTGCATTAATATCTGATTTCCTTGAAAAAAACAAACTTGCACAAACTAAAACTGTCTGTAACTATCGTATCAAATGCGTCGGAAATGTACGAATTATACACCACTCGGTAGTATCCGTAAACTCGTTTGAAAACCTTAAAATCACGTACATCACGTGCTTATAGCAATGTGGTACTGCAATGTAGAACTGCCGCTTTATTGTGTTAAATTCATTCCGGAGCGACAGACAGACAGACATACGCTTATCAAATAGTAATATAGATAAATGTCTGCTATATCACCAGATGGGTCATTAACGTGTCACGATCTTATAGGAAGGCGTAGTTAGCTTTCGTTGATGCGTTTCCATTTCATAGGATGTTGCGATCTAATCCATATTGAAGGAATGCCAACGGTTTCTCGTTAGCCCTATTTGTAACAGGGGGTGGGGGGATTCCGCCCCCTTATGTTTTTCGCAGATATCTCCAGAACGGCTGGGAGCAGGCACATGAAACTTTGGGACTTGTCATAGAATTGAAAACCGAATTTGGCATCAAAATTTTGAGTTCTTAACCTGAACAGAGGCGGTTCCAGGGCACAGTTTTGGGTGGGTTCGGAGGCGACATTTGGCGATAATACGGAAATGCGATCTTCACGGTTTCTTCCTAACTGCCTCAAGTATGAAGGAGTTACATCGGTTTACGGTGATTGCAACAAGTTCAAATTAGTTGATGTTAATAAAATATCATAAAAATAGCATGGCAGAAGCGATTTCAGGGGCTTGAAGGGGGGGGGGGGGGGGTTCCCGGAAGTATTCAATGCTTGGCGGGAAGCCAATAGAGCGATGTAAGGGGCATTTATAGCTATCAAGATGTAAAAGATAGCTTCTGATTCCATTATTTGCATAATTTATTACATATAGAGTCTCAGGGGCGTGTTCAGGCACATGAAAAAGGGGGTGACTGGAATGGTGATGACGATATGCCAGCGATAACGGCGCAATAGACGTTTAGCTTATAATGATATATGAACATATGAGGCCAGAAAAGTGAATAAAGTCATTTTTTTGCAGAGGCGCGCTCAGGAATGGAAGAAAGGGGGTCATATTATTGCAAGGAAACTAAGAGGCATGGGCCTACAATGACATAACATACTGCAGTTTTTAGATGAAACACGCACTACAGACTACTCTACGAGCGATTACAAGATAATAGGCGAGTCCAGGTAGGGTAAAAAGAGGGTTAAGCAATGTTAATTGAAGTTGTAAGTGAAATAGTCACTGTTGACTAGTTAGTATCAGAATAGCGGATAATATACTTATCAAAAGGTCTTGCGCCGCCCCAGTTTGGATCCTGGATACGCCTATGATGAAGTACAACATGCAAAAAGGAACTATCTACGATCAGTAACATATTTATAGTGCTGGGCAGCAACTTGTCTGCGGTTAATATTTTTTCCCAATTTGACCTCCCTTTTTCACTAACCTGGTACCGCCTATGGCAAAAAATATGATTTATAACTGTTTTGTCTAATGTCACAATCACATACCATTTCATTTTTCAAAAAAACAACATAAAAAATGGTTTTATTACGCATTTACTTCACCGCCATATTGAGTGACCTGCAGTGACCATTTTTGAATTTTCAAAAGTCACCATCATATATCAATTTCCAATTCAATCTCTATCGATTCCTATTAGTTGTGTTCAAATCGGTCGATAAACATGAAAGCTATGTTAGATCAAAAATACCACTAAAATTTGTAGTTTTTTCCCCCTGTTGCCCCCTTATCCAAAATTTAGATTTGTATATTATTCAGAAATGTAGATCGTGTTGAGGGGAACCAAACACCGTTTCATTTTTGAAAATCGGACGGGTAGATCTCGAGATCCCCGGGGGGGGGGGGCGGAGTCCGCCCCCCTGTTACAAATAGGGGTAGCCAGGAGCCTGTTACAAATAGGGTTAAATGATATTGTTTAATGTTGTTGGGAAGCAAAACATCACACAGCTTTGGTTTCTGGTTCTTTAAACTCCGAACGAAGTTTGGTACTTTATTTACTTATTTTTCTACAACATTTTGGGCCGGGTTGATATTTTGCAAACATATTGTAAGTCACTGTTTTACAATATTGAAGTTTAAGCATTAATTCATTGCTACGTCTTTTTTACCTCGATTTTTATAACAACACTTTCCGATGGAACCTAGTTTGGCCCCTCATATCCATACCCATTTACGGAAAGACATAATGTGGAGTTAAAGCTTAATTGATGTTAAAATCTGGACTTTCTCCACAAGAGTTAAGTCGTTCGGACTCAGAGCTTTCGATATGTATTTGACATATCTTCGTCGGCGATCGTTCGTAAGAAATACGTTAAATGCATCCCCATTTACATCCCTATTTACATATCCATCCCAAGGGTTACTACGCATGTTACTGGGTGCTATCCTCCAACCCATCGCACAATATGTCGTAAACTTATGCCAGTATCGTCACCAAACTTCCAGTACCCTCTCTCACATTAATTACATGCATGTGAGCCGAAGACAAAAATGAGGTCATGATAGCTCAACCAGAAATGACGTCAGAGTGAGGTCGTGTTTTGTTTTTGTCGAAAAATTAGGGTTTGCAAAAAATGCTGTCAAAAGTAGAGTTTTGATGATATAATTAAATAACTAATAATAGATGATATAAATAAACGAGCACCGACTCAGGAAGATAATGATTCGTGGCCTTGTCGTGCTCGCCACCACACCCTCGGAGCTAGAGGGTTCTTTCCTCGGTCTAGCTCACATCCTTGGAAATAACACGTTTGAAATTACAATGGAGGCAGCATCCGGTAGCATTGATGTGGGTCTAATTCGCGAGCCCAGCGTATCTGATGGAACTGTTGATACGATCCGATTCCTACTTGATAGCACGTGCCCATCATCTCGTAAAATTCTCCGACTCATGACGGTCACGAATGACTCATGACGGTGACGAATGACTCATGACACATGACTCACATTTGTGATGCTTCTGTTGTAGTGCTCTGTAGCTCGTTATATGTATAGTGCCTCATGGGAGCGTCTGCGCATAGCATTTATAACTGAGTGCATATTTGTGAAGGTTAGAATGTGAATAGTGCCTCGCCGCAAACTGATACCGCAATGGGCTTTGCAACACCGATTTTTAGGACGGTGCCATTGAGTGCTTGACTGATTGGGGTCTCGGGTTGTTTTTGTCGCCTTACTACATATGTATGTGTGACGCCCAATAAAAATGATGTTGATGATGATGATGATGATGAATTCAATTGCAAGATGTCGAATAACTTACACTAGATCCAATTATCAAATTGCTACCTAAATTACGAATTTCTTGAAAATTTGGAATACAAAAAGGACAAATATTGTTTTACTTCTCATATTTTAAGAAAAAGTACAGCAGTCGAAGAACACGGAACATGTATGATAGCGACGCATACGATGAGCATGTGTATACAATTTGAACTTGATATGCTCACAATTAACCGACTGATTGTCTTTCGAGAGAAACACAAATCCGCCACTTAACGCGGCATTTCCATACGTTACTCAGTGGTAACGTATGGAAATGCCGCGTCATCAGAGGTCACCAGGTCAAACTGCCTATTGCTGCCATTTGGCGTTACAATGCATGTTTATATTTTTGTCTAAAATGTGAAAATAACCTTTGAACATTGCTTGTTCCACACAAATTGAAGTGCAAGGTAAAAATTGAATGACAGGGCTGTCATTAAATGTTTACCTTGCACTTCAATTTGTGTGGAACAAGCAATGTTCAAAGGTTATTTTCCCATTTTAGAAAAAAATATGAACATGGCATTGCAACGTCAAATGGCAGCAATAGGCAGTTTGACCTCGTGGCCTCTGATGACCTTGTCCTGACCCATCGAAAGCTCATCAAAAGCTTAGAATGGTACTTTGACGTGTCAGACGCAATAATCATACCGATATACTGACAGCCGATGCGTTTAATATCTACATTTTCCGTAACAATTGCATCCATCGAGACCTTCGGCTTCATGCCACGGTCATTTCATGCCACGGCCACCATTTTGTCTTTGCCCTGATATGTGACGTCATCAGTGACTCCGAGTTCAACAATAATGTGTTATTTCGTGAAATATTTCCCGAGCACGAGGGGGGGGGGGGGGGGGGGGGGGGGGGGGGTAGGCCCCCCACCCCCAGTAAGTCGCGTTATGGAAACTATCCCAGTAACTGCCAGGCAGAAATGGGCCTAATCAATTTGTTCTGAATAGGTAAACACCGGTGCGAACATTTCGAAACGTGTGCTTAATCTTTAAAAAAATGTATGCAAATAAGACTCAAATCATTATCTTCCTGAGGGCGAGGCAAGTGTCCTCTGACAGCTCGCTCCCCTCGCATTCCGCGGTCCCGGGTCAGGCAATCCAGTGACTCTCAAACTCTACTGCCCTACCTTGGTCGGGACGGGCAGCGCCACCACGATTCTTTTCGATTTTGTTTTGATTCTTTTCGAGTGGATAGTTACTTTCAAGAGAGACTGTACAGTACGCAGACGACACGCAATTGATGGTTACCGGCAAGAAGCGAGACGTATGTATGCAGCTGATCGCCCGCATGGAAGACGCGCTGAACAGTGTTTATCAGTGGTTCTGCCACAACAGTATGAAGCTGAACGCTAAGAAGACCCAGATGCTTGCGTTGGGAACGCCGTCGATGCTGCGCGGTTTACCATCCGTAACACTTAGATTCTGCGGAAATGCCATTCCTGATTCAAAGGTGGTCAACAACCTCGGTGTATAGCTTGATCGGCATCTCAACTTTGAGACGCACATTGACAACATGTCGCGCAAATGTATTGGCATACTCATGGCCTTGAGTCACGCACGCAACGTCATACCCAAATCTGCGTTGAAGGGCATAATAGAGGCGCTTGTCTTATCCATTGTGCGCTACTGTATGTCGGTGTATGGGTCCTGTACCGAGACGCAGCTGCACCGTGTACAGAAGACTGTCAACTTCTGCGCACGTGTTGTTACAGGGAAGAGGCGCAGTGACCATGTGTCCGGGGCCATATCACAGCTTGGGTGGCTCACGGCCAAACAGCTGGTGGCTTACCACACAGTGTGCGCAGTTGAGAGGGTGTCCGGACACATTGGCGAATGTTATTTTGCCGAATGTCATTTTGGCGAATGCATATTGTCGAAGGACACTTTGACATGTCTTTTTGTCGAAATGTGAATGTAGCGTTGGGGAATGACAGAGGGGTCATAGGGGTAGAGAGAGTGGGAGGGTATGATAGGGAACAAGGAGCTGGGCCGGGTTCCGCTCCACTCTGGCGTGTGGAGGGAGGGGTACGTTGTAGAGTGGGATAGCAGTGGAGGGATACATTGTAGGGTGAGGGGAATGGAGAAGAAGGTAGAAGGACGGATAGGGGTAAAGGAGGGTAGGGGAATGAAAATGGAGGGGGTATAAAGAGAAAAGAAGAGAAATGGGAGACGAAGAGTCCTCCGGCTGTAGTGGGAACTAGCTGAAAAGAGATATGGGAGAAGAGAGTGCATCCGCTCCAACAGCTGTCATGGGAAGCTGCTGATCCCTCTAGCTGTAATGGGAACTGCTGATTCCCCTGGCTCTTCGGGAACTGCTGTTCCCTCTCGTCCTTCGGTGACCTGCAGTGACCTGCAGTGACCTGCAGTGTTCTGAAGTGACCTGCAGTGACCTGTGGTGACCTGCAGTGACCTGCAGTGACCTACAGTGACAGGCAGTGACCTGTCCGGCTCGTAGGTCCACTAGAAGTGATGAGAGATGTAGAAACTGATGTAGAGATATGTAGCATAGCGTAGATGTAGAAAGAGACAGATGTCTCGATGTAGGTATAGCGTAGCGTAGCAAGATCCCCTTCCGCGTACAAAACATCTGATGGTGGTAGATGCTTTTAAATTTTGAGAGACTGATCATCCTGGTCCATCGTATAGGCTGGTTCATCGACATGCCATTTCACTGCTCGAGGACGGGAGGCAGGGTCTCGCCCATGAGGGTGAGGACGATACAACGGGAAGGTCTAGGATTAGCGTCGGGTGTGACGCCCCGGTGACCATTGCTAACCTTCGTGATTCAGATCTTTCTTTAAAATCTTCAGTCGATTCGTAAGTTAGGTCATCCGTTCAGTTATCCTTCCCCATTTAACACCTGCTTAACTCCAAAACCTAATCGCCCACTTGTCGTATGCCAGCGTTGCTACGTTTTACTTACCTTCGAGTAATGATCCGTCCGGCTGTCCTGACTGAGTTTGCACCACTCCTACTGGGTCTTAACCTAAGAATTATCCTTCGTCATCCTCACTGCCACTCTCTCAGCTACAGACATTCCGCGTTCATACGCCCCATAGTGATTTGTGCACCCCCAAAATTCCCTCCCAGTAGTGTCGGATGTCAGCTGGATGAGTGACTCCCAGATAGGATAAATGTCCTCATCAATACGAAATCCTAGTAGCACTCCGCTGAACGACAGCATTGCTGCGTGGGCCGCCCAGAATATATGTATTCCATGTAATCCGTCCGGTTCCTACTTTAGAAGG
This sequence comes from Chirona hameri, assembly GCA_036785665.1. Lineage (NCBI taxonomy): Eukaryota > Metazoa > Arthropoda > Thecostraca > Balanomorpha > Balanidae > Chirona > Chirona hameri. The sequence continues at coordinate 20,793 of JAXIVJ010006728.1, read as the reverse complement.
GAGCTAGTTTATCCATAGGACTTATATGAAACACCGACTACGCTTTACTGCCCGTCTTATCCTCTCTGTCCGGGAGAGGCTCCTATACCTACTGTCCGGGCCTCCGACCTGGGCTCCGCCGGACCTGGGTCCTCTATCCGGCCCTACCTTGGGCTCCGCCGGACCTCTGACCTCCATCCGGGCCACGACCTGGCTCCGCCGGACCAACTTTCTAAGTTAACATCGACCGGTATCGACGGCGAGCTACGCGGATGTCCTTGCCTATATACCGACTGCGGGCGCCCGGGAATCTCTAGAGGAGATCTTCCCGTTTAACCTAGAGTGACTTCTGAGGCACGTCCGGCCTCCTCCTCCCTCTTATCCTTCCTCCCTCGCCCTCCTTTTTCTGCGCCAACCTATCATCCTCTGGCATTTGGCACCCGCAGTCTCGGACTTACTAATTGCAACCTCCCTGTGATATGCGGCCAGCCGATATCACTCGGTCTGGGCATAATTTTCCACGAGCACTTTCATTCACATGTTTCGCCACGCTGATAGATATTCGATACAAGGATCGGGCACACAAGCCGTCATGCCTCTCCTCCAAGCTCCGATACTATTTAATCTCTGTCCCGTCCTGTCCTGACCCACTGTTGCAGGGATCACACCTCCCTGTCCTGTCCCACTGTTGCAGGAATCACACCTCCCTGTCCTGTCCTGTCCTGACCCACTGTGGCAGGGATCACACCTCCCTGTCCTGTCCTGTCCTGACCCACTGTTGCAGGGATCATACCTCCCTGTCCTGTCCCACTGTTGCAGGAATCACACCTCCCTGTCCTGTCCTGTCCTGACCCACTGTTGCAGGGATCACACCTCCCTGTCCTGTCCTATCCCACTGTTGCAGGGATCACACCTCCCTGTCCTGTCCCACTGTTGCAGGGATCACACCTCACTGTCCTGTCCTGTCCCACTGTTGCAGGGATCAAACCTCCCAGCCCTGTCCTGACTCATTGTTGCAGGGATCAAACCTCCCAGCACTGTCCTGACCCATTGTTGCAGGGATCACACCTCCCTGGCCTGTCCTGACCCATTGTTGCAGGGATCACACCTCCCAGCACTGTCCTGACCCATTGTTGCAGGGATCACACCTCCCTGGCCTGTCCTGACCCATTGTTGCAGGAATCACACCTCCCTGTCATGTCCATGTCCTTCTAGCTATCCTATTACGAAATCAATATCAGCGACGTTTCTCCAACTATGACTGAGTACTAACCGCTTTACCAGTTCTCTATCGGGGACGTAAATTATATGACCCTTAGGTAATTTCCTACATGGGAAACGTTGTCCAAAAAGAATCGCAACCAGAGATAACGTGAATATATCACAAATGACCCATTTCAATAAGCATCAGCTAGTAATCTCCTAAATATAATTTTTAAACTTCAATATAATCGGCAGTGCACCATCGTCAGAATAGATTCAAATAATTTAACGCTGTTTATAGTTGGCTAATAATAAGGCTTTAGTTACCACTTGGACTGTCTATATACAGGACATCTAACATTACAGTTGTACCATGACGTTAACAAAGGGAAGGCGTCGGCTGTAATGTCGTAAATCGCGAGCTGCTGGCTGAAGGTTTACTACCTGCCAAGCTAGAATGACGAGTCTCTACCCAACCTCACTAATAATTTGTCTGGTAGTTGGGTTACCTGGCGTTTTAACCGTTCAGCGAAAGTTACCATTCCGTGATTCGAAATCGTCCACAACTCTGATACATAACGTTAAATTTACTGAAGCGGAAACGTACTTAATCATTCAACTCTGGCTTCTGGCTAAGTATTGCGAGCAAGACGAGAACGAATTAATCGAACCATTCAAACAACAATCGAAACATATCCTACTTATCTGCAGCTATACTGGCTTAATTCCTGCCTTACCTCATGCTGTCGGGGAACCGCATCGCTGTGTACATTTCCTTCCTTCAACGACCCTCCCGACTCCATCATGTCTCCTTTCCCACGTAAAATGTTACACAAATTTACAATTTTTATTTTAACTCAGCAACTAAACAAACGGTAACGCAGTAAATAATCGTTTTTGGTACGTCCCAATCAATTTACATGTTCAACCAATGATTCCTGTGAATCTCCACCTAATATCACCAAAACTAGCACAGAACCGAATAATTGACTCGCTCAATCTCTAGTTTAGAATACTAACTAAACCGCTCGTATTTACATGCGCCAATGCGCTAGGGCTTACGTCATGACCTCCTGCAACGCAGCGTGCTGGATTCCAAAGTACTACGGTCGCCTGGCATCACACCTCTAGTACAGCATCGGCTACACATACATTTTTCCTGCCTTCCTAGGTCAAAAGTAGCGAGTCTGGACAGATGACCCAAATTACGTAAAATATCCCACTTAGTCCCTTATTGTTTAAATTTTGCAGTCACCGGACCTGGGCAGAATTTCGGGTAGGATCGGAGAGGATGAGCAGCTTCATGACTTACTGTGATCTGCCGCCGTCGGCTCAGTTCTTGCCGTCTTCCTCTCTCTGCGGCTGTCAGCCCTGCCACGGCGGACGGCTGCCGCCGCCGCGCCGCGGGCAGCGCGCGTGCTGGGGTCCCGAAGTCGACTGCCTCCGCTGCTGTCCGCTGCTCTCCGCTCCCCTTCCGCCTCCCTCTGTGCGACGTTGCCTCTTTTTATACTCCGACCCGGCGGTGTCTTGCTCTGGGTGTGGCACACCCCCGTCTTCTGATTGGCCGATTCTTGCCGTCGACAATTTTCCATTTCTAGTGTATAGAACTTCTTCAAACTTCTTAATGACCTTTCTTACTTAATTTTGTTCATAATATAATTGCTTCAAGTAGTGCATATTTCTTCCACTTTCTTGTTTGCTTGCTACCTATGGCCACGCCCTTTGCTTCGTTACTGCCATGTGTATGGTGCCTGGTGCAAACATCGTTATATAAGTTTGATAAGAGGACTACGGCATCTTTATATAACCAGATAATTTTGGTTTCTTGATAATGCATCTTGCTGATAAAATGGTATTCTTCAATAATCAATCAGGTAGTCCTTTCAGTCATTGCATTCCAATTATTACGTCGTAGTATCGTTTTTAGATGACTTTCTTTTCATCCCTTTATTTTTCCAGCATGAAATGTTCGCCTTCTTCAGTTTAACGAAACTCTTGACATGCTTAATTTTGTATCATTGCTTGGAGCTACGTTCAAGTTCAGTAATTTGTAGTGCTGCATTAACAATCGTTAAATATATATATATATATATATATATATATATATATATATATATATATATATATATATATATATATATATATATATATATATATATATATATGCCGGCGTTGATCGTATTTCTAATTTTATCCTTACTTGCAATTAGCTCTTCGCCCTTGTGATAATATCAATTCTTCTTTTTAGACAATACTTCTGATTTTACGTCTTACTCCGCGTATATCGTACACGTCATTTGTTCCGTAATAATTGACTGCGATTTTCTATCACTTCGCATCAATAGTGTCGGTTTATCATCCGCATTTCTTCTCAACAACGATTCTTCCCTTACTTCAAACCCGTCTCTTTGTTGGCGTGCTACAGCTCTACACAGCTGTCCCTCTGCCTTTGGGCGGCCGCCCTGGCTGTGCTGACTCATAGGACATAGAGGGGAGGGGCGGGGTGATGTGGCAGCGCCGGTGGGGACGGTACTGGGGCCGGTACGCAAATGGGACTGGTACCGTAATGGGTGTACCTGAGGGGCGTACACCCGGCTGGCGTTGCTCCCCACCGTCGTCTCGCTTACTCAGCTGTTCTGGCGATGGCTGTGATGACTGTAGTTACTAGACTTGCAGTCTCGGGCTTCAGACCCGAGTTTTTGCATGTCTGGGTTGGATGCGAGGAGAGGGGTCAGGCCCGGTGACCCCTCTCCTCGCATCCAACCCAGAGAGAGGGTCAGGCCCGGTGACAAAACATTCCGAGCCGCCGGCCGGCTCGGAATGTTTTGTCAGAGGAGTCAGGCCCGGTGCATTGGAACATGCTGAAAAGATGTACCCCGCTACATTAATATGCCGAAAGCAGAATGGCCAATGCGGTTTTGTCGAAATGCCTTCTTGCCGACGTGTCAAAATGTCGAAATGTTTTTTTGCCGACATGTCATTTTGTCGAAATGTCATTTTGGCGACATGTGAAAAAATAGAAATGCTTTTTGCCGAATGACATTTTGTCGACATGTGAAAAGGTGGAAATGCCTTTTTGCCGAAATGTCATTTTGTCGACATGTGAAAAAGTCGAAATGCCTTTTTTGCCGAAAGTCATTTTGTCGACATGTGAAAAGGTCGAAATGCCTTTTTGCCAAGCACATCCTGCTCCACTGCCCCTCCCTTGCTGCTGTGGTTTTGTACCATGCACCAGGGCAGGAACGTAGCCAAGGGGGGGGGGGGGGGGGGCGGTAGGTGATTTTTAAAGGTCCGCACCATAAGCAATGTGACGCATTGATGAGAATGCATATCTAGGGCATAAGACTCAAAATTTTCGCGCCGGTCCGCGGGGCAATTTGTTTAAGGGTTCCAGGTTATGAGCTTTAAAAAAATATTCCAAGTTGGTATAGCTGATTCCAAATTGGTGTCGCTGGTTCCAAAGTTGATATGGCAGTTTGCTAACAGAGTGGGGACGACAAGATATACATGAGATGCAGCGCCCGAGTGCGTCTGAGTTGCAAAGGGCTTTGTGTGTATGCTCGCGGGGTCTTTGTGGAGAGCAAGGGACACAATCACGCCCCCAGCAGGGCTGCAATGGAGCAGTCTGCCGCACGCGCGGAAATAAAGGAGCGCGCCGAGACGAAGGCTGAAAGCGTCACGCGCACAAACAATATTGACAAATGACAATTGCTGCGCATGACACCGAAGGCATTCGGCATTCGGGAAAAATGAATTTAGAACATTTCACATGTCGATAAAATGGCTTTCGGCAAAAAGGCATTTCGACTTTTTCACATGTCGACAAAATAACATTTCGGCAAAAAAGCATTTCGACCTTTTCACACGTCGACAAAGTAACATTCTGCAAAATGACATTTCGGCTTTTTCACATGTCGACAAAATGACATTTCAGCAAAAAGACATTTCGATCTTTCACATGTCGGCAAAATGACATTCGGCAAAAAGACATTTCGACTTTTTCACATGTCGGCAAAATGACATTCGGCAAAAGGACATTTCGACTTTTTCACATTTCGGCAAAACCACATTTCGACCTTCTGACATGTCGACAAAAAGACATTTCGACAAAATGACATGTCGGCAAAAAGACATTTCGACAAAAAGGCATTCGCCATTTTGCTTTCGGCATATTCACATGTCGTCAAAAAGACATTTCGTCAAAGTGTCCTTCGACAATATGCATTCGCCAAAATGACATTCGGCAAAATGACATTCGCCAATGTGTCCTGTAACCGTTGAGAGGGCAATCGTGTCAGGCCAGCCGGAGAGCCTTCTACAGACAATCGGACCGCGAACCCGCCAGCGGCGCAACCACAACACCAGGCGAGCCGACATGTACACCCTCCCGTCTATTCGTGTGGAGGCAGGGAGACGGCACCTTTGTTATCGCGGTGTGTCACTGATGAACGACATGCACGTTGAGCCTGGCATACCATCTTTCCGGGTCGATGTAAAACGATTTGCCAATCGCTTAAGCTATGTGGTTATGGATGCGAATCAGTGAATGTGTGTGCATGCGTGTGCGTTTAGTGTATGTGATCCAATTTCCCCATTGTTTTACCCATTCAACGTGAATGAGTGAAAAGCCAACGTCATTGTGGACCTCATTTGAATGCATCTGTTCTGTTCTGTTCTGTTCTGTCGGCGATTTGTTTATAAGTGCCTATTCAACAACGTTGAACAGATTGATACAAAATGTTCATGTTGCGCTTTCCAATAGTGGAGGGAAAACACCGATGATTAATTTTCCCAATCTTCCAACTTTTAATCAGGGAATCATTTTATTTAATTCTTAAATTTAGATCACATAATTTTAATACCATAACGGTAGCCAAAGAAATGGTTGCTAACAAAATACAAAGGTGATTATCTCCCTTTAAAGGTTTTCGAACTAAGATTTCACAACCATATCAATGGAGAACTTCTAGAGGTTTGGGGGGGGATTACCAGAGCACCCCGTATACTCTCGGAAAACTCTTCTGATATTCTTTCGGTGAAAGTTTGAGACACCGTTGTGGTGTATCCATCGTTTGGCAATGAGAACCCATAAAAGCTTCACCATTGCTTAATGCACTTATCCGATTACACATTGTTTGCCTCCGGCGATGTTATGTGCCGAAACTCGAAAGTAGTGTGCGCGACTACCACGACTGCTGATTAATTAAATGATCATTGCTTCGGCGTCATTAGCGCACGCTCTGCCGATATGGAAATGTCCGTGAACTTTTACCATATATAATATTCTGACTTTAGATATTTCATGTAGTTTTGACACATTAGCATATACTATATCTAAACAATTCATTTTTCAGATCTCATGACATCTCCCTTTGCATTGCTTTTCGCGACATTTCCCAACTTCAAACTGTCCTCCTACATGTTAAGGTAATGTCTGTTTTTGGGAAAACAATACGAAACAATCACTGCTCCTTGAAGGCGGCATCTGTTGAGCGGCGCCTCAACTACAAGTACGGAAGTACGCATTCTGCTCACGAGTGTCAGGCTTCGAATAGTGGGCTACATCCAGGAACATTTTAGAACCGCGGCGGTGCTCTTTCCGTCATTACATTGGTCTCCGAAACCCAAAGGTTATGGTTGTCATCTGCTGAAGGTTATCCAACGAATGCCCGGAAACAAATATGTTCCCGATTATGTTCTCTAAAACCACTGCGCGGACTCTCATCTCTGCTGAAGGTCTCTCCAATGCATGTCTGTAGACAAACACGTTCTCGCTTGGGTTATCTAAAACCCCGCAATGGACTCTTATCGAAACACTTCTAGAAAAAGGTCCCAAGACGTGTTTTCGGTGTATGAACGAATCTGCACCTGAGATTCGTTCAAAAGGTGTTTTTCTGTGTCCCTTGAAAGCGTCCCTTTGCAGCCATTGTTTTTGTCCCCATTGTTTGAGAGATCCAGAAGTAGTTTGGAATAAACGTGTACCTATGTAAGGTGGGCTGCACTTTTGTGGGCGATCTTTGGTCAAATGAGGGACAGTTAATGACTTTTGATGAGTTGATAGATACATACGGAATACGAATACCACAGTTTGAACACATTTGGGTGATAAGAGCGATCAAGTCGGTCTATTCTGGTGTTACCCCCCCCCCCCCGCGCATGATCGGTCCAAATAGGCAGCAGTTTTGGAGCGTAAAACAGGCTGTGGGATTCATTATGCAAAATTGGTTGAGGTTAGGTACGGGAATGCAAGGTCCCCATTGAAATGACAAGGGCTAAATGGAGTTATGACCTTCAATGTGAATTGGTGTGGGGTGAAATATATACAAGATTTCTGACGTGTACCAAAAATACAACGTTATTATGGTTCCAAGATAAGATTATGCATCATATAATCTTGACTACAAATACTTTTGTGTCAAAATTTACAGATAACAGCCAGCTGTGCACATTTTGAAATAATTACAGAGAGACTCTAATGTATTTGTTTGTTGCCTGTGAAGAAGTACATTGCATTTGGAGAAACATAGCATACTTGATCAGAAATAGTTTAGAGTGGCTAAACAAGTTCAGCATCATGATGGACATATATAATAACTATCCACTTGGGATAGAAAATAGATATGCTACACAACGAGTCATTTGTTAGGAAAATATTACATTTATAGAACAAAGGCGGCACAGAGTAGAAATAATGTAGCTGAAATGCAATCATTCTTCAATTTGTACACCAAAGCGAAGTCAAGCAGCTCGGAAGAGCAGCAAACTGAAGCAGCACGTAGCCAGTACGGGGCACACACACACAACAAAATGGTGTATAACAACATTGGAGCCTCTGGGATAGTTATTTAAGTGACCGCGCAGAGCTTGACCCCAGCCACGGCAGGCCGAGATGACGTTTTGCCCGGTCCGGATGTGCGTTGGCTGCATATATGTTTGTTTTAAAAGGAGATAATCACCCTTTTCCACACAAATGGAGTTAGCACCTGAAATTGATAGACGATGCCAAAATATGATGTAAAATTATCACATTTTGCATATAAACATTCCTACCGAAATATATTGGCAGTTTCCTACCGATAAGCGATCCACGCTTATATCGGTCGGTACTCAGCAAGTACTTGGTAACGAATTCAGTAAATTAGCCTCCCTACGCATTGTTTTTTATCATGAAGGTATGCAATATGTTTCATGCACTCTATCTTTTGCGAATATGTGCCCCCAAAAAATTATGAACAATCAACAATCATTTGAAAAAAGTGCATTCACATCGGCAGTTTAGCTTGGCACCGGCCGGCCGGTGCCAAGCTAAACTACGGGGACCTATTTAGTGTCGGCGATTTGTTTACAAGTGCCCATTCAACAACGTTGAACAGATTGATGCAAAAGTGATGCAAAAGATACTCAGCTCCACTGTGAACTCACACACTATGGCCCGATACTCAGCTCCACTGTGAGCTCACATACTATGGACCGATACTCAGCTCCACTGTGAACTCACATACTGTGGACTGATACTCAGCTCCACTGTGAACTCACCTACTATGGACCGATACTCAGCTCCACTGTGAACTCACATACTATGTACCGATACTCAGCTCAACTGTGAACTCACATACTATGGACCGATACTCAGCTCCACTGTGAACTCACATACTATGGACCGATACTCAGCTCCACTGTGAACTCACATACTGTGGACCGATACTCAGCTCCACTGTGAACTCACATACTATGGACCGATACTCAGCTCCACTGTGAACTCACATACTGTGGACCGATACTCAGCTCCACTGTGAACTCACATACTATGGACCGATACTCAGCTCCACTGTGAACTCAAATACTATGGACCGATACTCAGCTCCACTGTGAACTCAAATACTATGGACTGATACTCAGCTCCACTGTGAACTCACATACTGTGGACCGATACTCAGCTCCACTGTGAACTCACATACTATGGACACTGTGAACTCACATACTGTGTACACTGTGAACTCACATACTGTGGACACTGTGAACTCACATATTGTGGACACTGTGAACTCACATACTGTGGACACTGTGAACTCACATACTGTGGACACTGTGAACTCACATACTGTGGACACTGTGAACTCACATACTTTGGACACTGTGAACTCACATACTGTGGACACTGTGAACTCACATACTGTGTACACTGTGAACTCACATATGGTGGAGACTGTGAACTCACATATTGTGGAGACTGCGAACTCACATACTGTGGACACTGTGAACTCACATACTGTGGACACTGTGAACTCACATACTGTGGACACTGTGAACTCACATACTGTGGACACTGTGAACTCACATGCTATGGACACTGTGAACTCACACACTGTGTACACTGTGAACTCACATACTGTGGATACTGTGAACTCACATATTGTGGAGACTGTGAACTCTCATACTGTGGACACTGTGGACTCACATACTGTGGACACTGTGAACTCACATACTGTGGACACTGTGAACTCACATACTGTGGACACTGTGAACTCACATACTGTGTACACTGTGTACTCACATACTGTGGACACTGTGAACTCACATACTGTGGACACTGTGAACTCACATACTGTGGACACTGTGAACTCACATACTGTGGACACTGTGAACTCACATACTATGGACACTGTGAACTCACATACTGTGGACACTGTGAACTCACATACTGTGGCCACTGTGAACTCACATACTGTGAACACTGTGAACTCACATACTATGGAGACTGTGAACTCACATACTGTGAACACTGTGAACTCACATACTGTTGGCACTGTGAACTCACATACTGTTGACACTGTGAACTCACATATTTATTTATTTATTTATTGTACATCATTGGCAATCATCCACAAGAATATGGCTATTATGAGCCCTCGTCAGACATAGGTTCACATGTTAGGAATCACAAGTGCTCAGAAATGGTAGATGAAATAAAAAAGCATAACCTAAAACAGCACAAAGCAAAAATATTTGTATACGCTAAAATGATTGAAGTACCTACAAAGAACAATACTAAGCGGACATACTGTGAATACTGTGAACTCACATACTGTGGACACTGTTAACTCACATACTGTGGACACTGTGAACTCACATACTGTGGACACTGTGAACTCACATACTGTGGACACTGTGAACTCACATACTGTGGACACTGTGAACTCACATACTCTTGACACTGTGAACTCACATATTGTGGACACTGAACTCACATACTGTGGACACTGTGAACTCACATACTGTGGACACTGTGAACTCACATGCTGTGGACACTGTGAACTCACATACTGTTGACACTGTGAACTCACATATTGTGGACACTGAACTCACATACTGTGGACACTGTGAACTCACATACTGTGGACACTGTGAGCTCACATACTGTTGACACTGTGAACTCACATACTGTGGACACTGAACTCACATACTGTGGACACTGTGAACTCACATACTGTTGACACTGTGAACTCACATATTGTGGACACTGAACTCACATACTGTGAACACTGTGAACTCACATACTGTGGATGGACGCCAGATCAACCCCAGGGTTGGTATCTCTTCAGATGTCGCGTGCAGTTTGCCACGGCAGTGACACGCTGTAAGCGAAGTAACAGTTGTCTTCAAAGCGCACCCAGCCAGTGGGGCAGCGGCAGTCCACTGTGAAGCATAGTCGTTCATTAGATATCGTCAGGGTAACGGATTCCCACCCTATACCATACAAATACAGGTAGGTTAGTAGGTTAGTTGGGTTATTTTATAGTAACGTATCATGTGTTCAATTTTCTATGGTCGATGTAAAGTATGACGTTCTAGTGCCAATGTCATAAATAGTGTCATGCTCTAGGAGTCTAGATAATACAGTACATAGCATACATAAATCTATTCAAGTCACCCACTCTTCACATACCTACACTAGCCCTGCACAGCTATTCTGAGACATCTCGTATAGAAAACCCTTCTCATTGTGTTCAGTAGTTCACTGAGAGTGAGAACACACTGAGAACATACTTACAATCAAATAAGCCAAACACGAACACGGATGTTCTAAGACAGGACGCCACAATTTATAAAATATTATTTCGATGAGTTTTTCCCACTAAGAAATTGTCAACACGAGATCAGTTAAGATGCTGGGCGTCGACCTCAGAATACACATTTCTTGGGACAAGCATACATCCACGTGAATGCAGCGCTGCTGCTCACCAGTAATTGTTCTTACTAGAATGTGATACCGTAAGTCCGATGTAACCCTAAGGATCGGACCGGCGAATCACGCCCGTTTCCAAGCAGCGACAGGCGCAGGTTGACACAGCGTTAACCGAAAAAACAGGTGACACATGTCATTACCTCAGACATTCTGCACTTGAATGTTTTCTTTAGCAATATTTCAAATAATGTAATGCACTTACCAGCTCCAAGTGTGACCACTTCTAGAGTGTCTTCGGGTCGCATGGTCCGCTCCTCCTCCCCTAACATACGTATGAGGGGAATGGGGGGGGGGGGGGGAGATGCAGGGCGTGTTTTCCCATGCTTATCTGGGTTTGTGGTCCAGCCAGATGGTTTATTATGTGCCTATGACCTGGGAAGGGCGAGAAATGCACAGATGGGTGACAGGCGCGGCGCCTACGACCCAGGTGTGCATTTGTCTCCCTTCCCAGGTAATGCGACACACACACACACACACACACACACACACACACACACACACACACACACACACACACACACACACACACACACACACACACACACACATACACACATACACACATACACACACACACACACACGCACACACACACCCACCCACATACACACATACACACACCCACACCCACACCCACACGCACATACACACACACACACACACACACACACACACACACACACACACACACACACACACACACACACACACACACACACACACACGCACGCACGCACGCACGCACGCACGCACGCACGCACGCACGCACGCACGCACGCACGCACGCACGCACGCACGCACGCACGCACGCACGCACGCACGCACGCACGCACGCACGCACGCACGCACGCACGCACGCACGCACGCACGCACGCACGCACGCACGCACGCACGCACGCACGCACTCACGCACGCACGCACGCACGCACGCACGCACGCACGCACGCACGCACGCACGCACGCATGCACGCACGCACGCACGCACGCACGCACGCACACACGCACACACGCGCACGCACACGCAAACGCACGCACTGTTTGGCTAAAAGGCCGGGGACAAATTTATGTTCACTCACAGCCTCAGACTCCGTCCACGCACACCCATCGCTATTAGGGTCGATTTCCACGCTTTTCGATCGCTTTTCCACCGTCGTCGTTACGTAGTTTTATTTGCGTTAGGTTTTCGTTCCCCCTTGCGTTTGCTTTTTTCAGTCTCCGTAGCTTGCTTTTTACTTATGGTGGGGATCATTATCGTCTTTCATCTTTCCGGCGAGGAAAGATGATGTCTCGGAGGACTCAGGCTCTGACTCGAACCTGGCCAACTCTCCTTACTCATGTTTTTCCATAGTCCATTGATATCGTTTCAACGGGCAGTAATATTCATAAAACAAATAGTTGTGCATTCATACAACTGTGTTGAGATGATTGATAAACAGCCAAATTATACATTGTTATTAACCGCCATTGACTGGGGGGCGTTTACCCCCCCTGACGAACTTTCGAAATAGCTCAAAACCAATAGCGCTATCAACGTGAAATTTGAAGGACCCTTTCTCACATAAATTTTACGTCTTATGTGCAAAAATGAAGTCATTTTGTCAAAAGTCGTTGAGATATAGCGCATTTAGTCATGTCACTACATACGAGTTGGACGAACAAATCAGCTAAAAATTAACAGACCGTACAAAAGCCATATTTTCATAAAAATGTAATACAAAACATTCAAAGATAAAACATGGCAAGGGCTACAAAATGGCTATCTCGGAGTTTGGAAAAAAAATGCTTTTGACCCCCCAAAAAAATCCCATTTTTTTTTAAATGCCCTTAAATTCAAATTTTTCAAAGATATTAAAAACCGTGTTAAATATTAGAGAACTACATGTGGGAAATTCCTAAGCCAAATGTTAAATCAATATCACCATTTTTCTAAATGGCTTCTAAAGTATGGGTAACTCATGACGTATTTTTTCTCTCGTTTGTTGGTTATTTATGACCAGCTGAGAACAAATGAACGTCACCGCTGCATTTCTGAGGTAAAACTGGTCCAGAAACATGCTTTTGTATTCATATTTATCAATTTCATATTTTGACCTTATGTGACCTAACCTTGACCTGAGTTTGACACTAACTTCACTTAAATGAAGTCAGGTGGTAAAAGGACTATCACTATCGAATTATAAGTGTAACATAACCCATAAAACATATGCCGCATGACTTTCGTATATATTTTGCACATTGGTGACCTTCTGTGACATTGACCTTGACCTTGACTTTTGCCAACAATCTTACTTTAGTTCATGCGAGATGTGTATTATATCTTCGAGAGCACTTTTGGTGATCATGGTCTAAATCGAAGGCTTTGTATGGATAGTACATATGTGATATGCCCCATACACTCAAATATCTCCATTTTGACCTTTGACCTGACCGTGACCTGACATTTGACCTCAATGTTAACCTTTCGAGAATTCTTTAAATGTGTTTAATTGAGAGCTTTCGAATGCAGCATTGTGCGTCTCGCTGCGATGTATCTCGCTGCCCCTTAGGTACCGCCAAAGAGAGCCTCTGACAGACATTTAACCCTCGCCCTACGGGGGGCTGACAGGCCCCCCACTGAGGTTTTTCTTGAATAACTTCTGACACATGGGGTGCACCTTGCTGACATTTTTGGTAGCTGAGTTTACAACAATTATACGTAGGCTGTACAAATGTATTTGAAATTGGTCGAGAAGTTTGGGAGATAATAATGTTTTGATGACGTCAAGTTGGTAAAAAATGAGAAATATTGGAAAAATCGTAGAAAACAGAGTTTTAAAGCAAATTGCAAACGCAATTCACCAAAGATGCAAAATGGCAAAATGATTTTTTGGGGGTAAAAATCCCCACAAAATCAAAATTTTCAAAGATATTAGAAAAACCGGAATATATGTGAGAGAACTGAGTATGGGCAATACCCATACCAAATTTCAAAGCAATATCTTCATTTTTGACTGAGTGATGGCTTCCTAAGTCTAAGAAACTGATGACGTCATTTTTTTAATAACTTTTTTTGACATTTTGGGACAAGCTACGAACAAATAATTACCTTTTTTGTATTTCTGAGCCAAAACTGGTCTAGGAACATGCCTTTTATTTACATTTATCAATTTCTAATTTTGAGGTTTTCTGAAGAGCAAAATTGCTGTTCTGGACGTGGTAAATCCGAGGTCATTCACTTAACCTGGAAGGTCACCCGTTGACCTGAAACCTTAAAAATCGCATACTCTTAGATTCCTCTCATGACAGACAACATGCTGGTTCTTACCGCATTGCTCTAAGTTGCTTGGTTTGGAAGTTAACAGGGGGCCTGTCAGGCCCCCCGTAGGGCGAAGGTGAAAAAAGCTCCCTTAGGGCGAGGGTTAATGGAATTCATTTTCCTATTTTCAAAATTTGTATAGCAATGGCGAAACTTGTGTCATGCCGCGAAGCGGCGCGAAATTTTCCAGTTTTGTATTGTGGATAGCTGGATTATGACTGCTGCAAAGGCATTTTTTACGATACGATTAGACTCGAGCAGAGGGGGGGGGGGGGGAGTAAAAGATACGTTGCCCCCCCCCCTTTGAAGGTCAAGGGTGGGTGGGGGGGGGGGGGGGGGGGCATGGCCCCCGTGCCCCCCCCCCGCTGGCCGCCAGTGGTAATTCTGTAACTTCTTGCAACAAAAGTTTCGCTAAAGATGATATAGAGAATATATCGAAACCGGTCCGAAAAAAGCAATTGTGTGACATCACTTCAACACGACGAAAATGTCACGAACACAACTCGCACACGACAGTACTTCTAGGGAACATCCACGGGCAAACCTTCACGGTGAACTTAACACAGATCAGACTTATCAGATCAGATAACTGTGACCTGATTAGTCACGGGGTCAGAACCAAAAGTTGTGAAAAGTTCAGGTTCTTAACCCAAATAGTGACGCGAGATTTAGCCGTAAGCGGTTTCGGGTGACCCTCAGCAGCGGCGGCGGGGTATGTCTTATTTAGGGCGGGTAGGATTCGGTGTGGCGGGAAATGGAGAGAGGAGTTAATGGCAAACGTTTACATCATAGTGTGTGATGTCAACTGTTCGGTGAGGACAGGATTTGTTTTCAGGCAGGCCATTGTATTGTATTGTATTATACATCAGCTGACCCTTTCCACACATATAGGGCTGTTACAGGGTCATTGTCGTACATGTTGGCACATACAAGTTGCAGCCTTAGCTTTGTTATTATAATACAGAAGCTAATACAAGCTAAAGTGCACTGACCTGCCAAATAAAAGACATGACATTACAACATATCTATTACGCAAAAATAAACACTAATAAAACTAGACTACATGCCACGTTTAAACTAGAGTCACGAGCGCCTGTCACGTTCGGGGGCTACACACAGTTTCCTAATATGTTTTTTCGCCACCCTGGTACTGACAGATAGGATCAGATCCACTATTAGAGCAAAAATAACTATTGAACAGCGATGACGATCTATACAGATAATTTCGCTTCCCGTGATTGGTTCTGGGCCTGGGCAAAGCCAACTGGTCTGACTGACGGGTGTGACGGCCAATCACGTCTCGGTTGAAAACTAACCGGCTCGATAATAGCGAGGGTTCTCCACTTGTAATAATTTTTTGAAGCATGCAAAGATCAAAATAATTAACATACTGGGCAGCCGAAAGCCATTCATATTGTTTCAGCAAGTCCGAGATATGGTCATATTTCCTGCGACCTGAAAGCACTCTCGCTGCAAAGTTAAATATCTTCTGAATTTGACCAATAGCACTGGAACTGGTACCTCCATACACTTGAATACAATATCCTACATGAGAAAATACCATGGCGTCAATTAATCTCGGCAATGTTTCTACAGGCAGCACCTGTTTAGCATGAAGAAGTGCTGCCTACATTTTTTACTTTCTCTTTGCAATGAAGAACCTCGCCCATGAAGTTAATAGTTGGGAATCCGTTTAGACGCATCAACTGCCGTCTATCGCCGCACACAATAAACTCTGTTTTTCTGGCATTCACTAGCATGCCGTTCTGCTGAAACCATGTCGTCATTGTGTCCAAAACCTCTTCAAGGCTTGTTTGCATCTCCTTCATACGGTTGCGGGGACCGACAATGCCAATCTGACTAGCGGGCCTTAATCATCTGCATCTGCATCATCTGCATAGCGGGCCTTAATAATTTGAAAACCGTTAACTTAATCAGGAATGTGACACGGCAAGTCGTTGCTAGCGATGTTGTAAAGCAACGGCCCTAAACATGTCCCCTGAAATGTTACAATTGTGATGGGTGGAATGGGATGGGGATCCGAAAGCTTTTCACCGATTTTTACTTGCTGAACATGGCCACTTAGGTAACTTATAAACCACTAAGGACATATTTGCTATAGCTCTAGCTTATTTAACAGAGTTGTATGGTCCACTACATCAAAGGAGCGACTTAAATCTATCAGGGTCAGCAGGGTGATCTCTGAGCGATCCATTCCGTTCAAAATCTCATCATTCACCGATAGCAATGCGGTACAAGTAGAATAATTGGTTCTAAAGCCGTGCTGATCGCTGCTGTATAGGTGTTCCCTATTTAAATAGCTTGTCAGCTGTTGCAAAACAAGCTTTTCTACTACTTTTGTGATTGTTGGGACATTAGTGACTGGTCTGAAATTGGACGCCATGCTAGGATCACCCTTTTTGTGCAACGGGATAACTATGGCTCGCTTCCAGCTCGCGGGAACAATCCCTGTGGCAAAACTTTTGTTGACAATTCGTAGCAAATAACGACCAGTAATAGCAAAACATAGCTTAATAATTTTCACTGAAATGTCCCCTTCAACGCACGAAGCTTTGTTTCGAATATAAACAAAAATACTTTCTCTAGTTGCGTGAGGGTGACTGGGGATATATGTAATCGCCCTGTATTGACTCTGGGCAATCTCTGTTCTAGAGGTTCTCGAGCCGATCTACTAAAATCCCCTGATACCCTGTCCCGAGTTTCTAAACCAATCGAGGTAAAATACTTGTTCAGGTCGTTAGGTGTTAAATTCGACGGTTCTGTTGTCGGTCCCCGTTTTGGAGCAATGACTGGTCTCAGCTGTCTATACAAATCTGATGGTGCAGCAGTATTTATACGCTCCACTAAGTTTTGTCTGCAATCTGTTCTAATGGCTCTTTTCGTCAATCAATTCAAATACTCGTATGACGGATCGTTGCATTCTCTCGCACTCCTCTGTGACATAAGATCTCACGTTTCTGGTGAGACAGGCGGACTTGCTGGATTATGCACCCGGTACCTGCGTCATTCAAGGTGGACGCGAACGCCGCCCATTGCTTTTCACAATAATCGTTGACATTCACAACAGCGGCCCACTCATTCGCTGCTGCATCGGTTAAGAATGCGGCACTATCAAACGATTTCCATGCACGACCTGTCCTATACAATGCCTTCGATCTAGCGCGCGGAACAGCGACTTCTACGTGAACACGGTAGTGATGACTCGTAAAGTCGCATCGCTCCACCAAACATGTAGGCGGCAACCGTGCATTATGAATGGCATCGGATACCAGGACCACATCCAGAATGGAACGGTGCGCGCCACTATAGAAGGTCGGTTCGTTGGCGATGCATTTTAATCCGTATCTCTCGAGTTCCAACAATCGAGCATTGGCAACGGGGTTTGTATGTTCATCGGCATTAAGATCACCAGACAGCATGATACGCTGTGACGGAAACTGATAAATAATGCTCTGTAACTGTTCTTCGATGTCATTGAAGTCGCCATGCACTTGAGCCATGGGTGGCTGCTAAGCTCTCCGATCACGGTGGTGATCCGGAGATCCATTGGAGCCTCCCAGGGGCCGGAGCCTATACTGGATATCCAATGGAGCCTCCCAGAGAGCCTGTACTGGATATCCAATGGAGCCTCCCAGAGAGCCTGTACTGGATATCCAATGGAGCCTCCCAGAGAGCCTGCACTGGATATCCAATGGAGCCTCCCAGAGAGCCTGTACTGGAGATCCAATGAAGTCTCCCAGAGAGCCTGTACTGGATATCCAATGAAGTCTCCCAGAGAGCCTGTACTGGATATCCAATGGAGCCTCCCAGAGAGCCTGTACTGGATATCCAATGGAGCCTCCCAGAGAGCCTGTACTGTAGATCCAATGGAGCCTCCCAGAGAGCCTGTACTGGATATCAAATGGAGCCTCCCAGAGAGCCTGCACTGGATATCAAATGGAGCCTCCCAGAGAGCCTGTACTGGAGATCCAATGGAGCCTCGCAGAGAGCCTGTACTGGAGATCCAATGGAGCCTCCCAGAGAGCCTGTACTGTAGATCCAATGGAGCCTCCCAGAGAGCCTGTACTGGATATCCAATGGAGCCTCCCAGAGAGCCTGTACTGGATATCCAATGGAGCCTCCCAGAGAGCCTGTACTGGATATCCAATGGAGCCTCCCAGAGAGCCTGTACTGGTTATCCAATGGAGCCTCCCAGAGAGCCTGTACTGGATATCCAATGGAGCCTCCCAGAGAGCCTGTACTGGAGATCCAATGGAGCCTCCCAGAGAGCCTGCACTGTAGATCCAATGGAGCCTCCCAGAGAGCCTGTACTGGAGATCCACTGAAGCTCCCATGGGTTGGAGCCTGCGGCTATGTCCAGGGTTGCGCCTTGCGCCACACTCAGATTTATGTGGCCGACTGAACTCTGAGCTGCTCCGTCAGGAGAGCGCCGGGCATACAATCCGACTTCCCCTGGCTGGGCGGGTTCGAGAGGCTCCCAGAGAGAGGAGAGCGCCGGGCATACAATCCGCCTTCCCCTGGCTGGGCGGGTTCGAGAGGCTCCCAGAGAGAGGAGAGCGCCGGGCATACAAATCCGCCTTCCCCTGGCTGGGCGGGTTCGAGAGGCTCCCAGAGAGAGGAGAGCGCCGGGCATACAATCCGCCTTCCCCTGGCTGGGCGGGTTCGAGAGGCTCCCAGAGAGAGGAGAGCGCCGGGCATACAATCCGCCTTCCCCTGGCTGGGCGGGTTCGAGAGGGCTCCCAGAGAGAGGAGAGCGCCGGGCATACAATCCGACTTCCCCTGGCTGGGCGGGTTCGAGAGGTTCGAGAGGCTGCAGTGTTCAACACGCGGCCGCGTGCAAATGAAGTTATGGCAGCGCACCGGGCGGATGAATGCTGGATTCAGGGACCGCGTAATCAGCGTGTGCCCTGATATGGGAAATTCCATGCAATCAAAACATTCCGAATCAATTTAAACTAAAAAGTAAATATAAAATACTGGCTTAAATTTGAAGGACTCTGAATCAGCTCTGAATCAAGCGGATAATTTTTTTTATTCGACTGAATTCTGGCTTACTTGTTATTTTATCCTGACTCGATCCTGACTTACGGGTGAACGTTTTCCGATCGACCCATTCCAAATAGCGGTCATGTTCCTCTTATCTGACTCTGATTCAAATATGTCACATATATTTATTTTATCCACATCTGACTTACCGAAACTTGACTCAAGTATACAGACTGACATATGCAGGGGTGGTAAAGTGTTCTGTCCTTATGGATATGGTCGGGGACAAAATGCTCCTTCTCATGAAGTACTGGGGGGGGGGGGGGGAGGGTCAAAATGCCAGCAATATCATTACTATGTCATTCCTGTGAAAATTTACAAAGCGATCATGTCCTTTAGAAATACTGATCGTCCAAAACCACTTCAGATGTATTATTCTCTTAATCATCATATTCATCAGTCATCACGTCAGTATGTATGTACATTTACTTTTTTGTTATTAGCAGTTGCGTTTCAGCACTTGATTGGCAGTAATAATAAATTACATTATAAAAACAAATCCGACGGGAAAAAAATCCGGACGATAGACCTGCAACACGTGTGTCACTGAAGCAAAAATGCTCCTGGGTCTTCAAGAATGGCCTATAATAACATGATCCAGAAGGAATTGGGCCGATATCATGCGTATTCTCAGAATAGGAAGCATTTGAATATTTCCCATGGACTTATAATGGGTAGGTCACGAAATTGACCCGACCTTAGGTCACCGATATAAAACAATCCGAGATATACGAATTGTAGGTAAGTACCATTATCCTTATTGAAATCCTGTAAGTACGAAATCGATCGGCCAAAACTGTGGCTGTGGTACGACCGCACACTTGTTTTTAGGTGGGGTCACGTGACCTGGCCTGTTGACCTGACCTGAGATGACCCGTGGTCAAATTTTTTGCAATATGTGGGGCAATTGATGCCTTAACAGCTTGTGCCAAAAAGGCAAAAAACGGCGCTGCGTGCCGCCGTTTTTCGCTATCCCCGAAAAACTTAGGGGGGGGGGAGGGGG
>JAXIVJ010006727.1:55000-65018 GCA_036785665.1 Chirona hameri | reverse complement strand
TGTGTGCGCGTGTGTGCGCGTGTTGTGCGCGTGTGTGCGCGTGTGTGCGTGTGTGCGTGTGTGCGTGTGTGCGTGTGTGCGTGTTGTGCGTGTGTGCGTGTGTGCGTGCGTGCGTGCGTGCGTGCGTGCGTGCGTGCGTGCGTGCGTGCGTGCGTGCGTGCGTGCGTGCGTGCGTGCGTGCGTGCGATGCGTGCGTGCGTGCGTGTGTGTGTGTGTGTGTGTGGTGTGTGTGTGTGTGTGTGTGTGTTGTGTGTGTGTGTGTGTGTGTGTGTGTGTGTGTGTGTGTGTGTGTGTGTGTGTGTGTGTGATGTGTGTGTGTGTGTGTGTGTGTGTGTGGTTGTGTTGTGTGTGTTGTGTGTGTGTGTGTGTGTGTGTGTGTGTGTGTGTGTGTGTGTGGTGTGTGTGTGTGTGTGTGTGTGTGTGTGTGTGTGTGTGTGTTGTGTGGTGTGTTGTGTGTGTGTGTGTGTGTGTGTGTGTGTGTGTGTGTGTGTGTGTGTGTGTGTGGTGTGTGTGTGTGTGTGTGTGTGTGTGTGTGTGTGTGTGTGTGTGTGTGTGTGTGTGTGTGTGTGTGTGTGTGTGTGTGTGTGTGTGTGTGTGTGTGTGTGTGTGTGTGTTGTGTGTGTGTGTGTGTGTGTGTGTGTGTGTGTGTGTGTGTGTGTGTGTGTGTGTGTGTGTGTGTGTGTGTGTGTGTGTGTGTGTGTGTGTGTGTGTGTGTGTGTGTGTGTGTGTGTGTGTGTGTGTGTGTGTGTGTTGTGTGTGTGTGTGTGTGTGTGTGTGTGTGTGTGTGTGTGTTGTGTGTGTGTGTGTGTGTGTGTGTGTGTGTGTGTGTGTGTGTGTGTGTGTGTGTGTGTGTGTGTGTGTGTGTGTGTGTGTGTGTGTGTGTGTGTGTGTGTGTGTGTGTGTGTGTGTGTGTGTGTGTGTGTGTGTGTGTGTGTGTGTGTGTGTGTGTGTGTGTGTGTGTGTGTGTGTGTGTGTGTGTGGTGTGTGTGTGTGTAGTGTGTGTGTGTGTGTGTGTGTGTGTGTGTGTGTGTGTGTGTGTGTGTGTGTGTGTGTGTGTGTGTGTGTGGTGTGTGTGTGTGTGTGTGTGTGTGTGTGTGTGTTGTGTGTGTGTGTGTGTGTGTGTGTGTGTGTGTGTGTGTGTGTGTGTGTGTGTGTGTGTGTGGTGTGTGTGTGTGTGTGTGTGTGTGTGTGTGTGTGTGTGTGTGTGTGTGTGTGTGTGTGTGTGTGGTGTGTGTGTGTGTGTGTGTGTGTGTGTGTGTGTGTGTGTGTGTGTGTGTGTGTGTGTGTGTGTGTGTGTGTGGTGTGTGTGGTGTGTGTGTGTGTGTGTGTGTGTGTGTGTGTGTGTGTGTGTGTGTGTGTGTGTGTGTGTGTGTGTGTGTGTGGTGTGTGTGTGTGTGAGTCGTGGCATGGCAGCCAGGTGGCAGCCGTGAGCCATTTACCGGACGCATATCGATATTGTATTGTATAGTGGGTGGCGATAGTGGTGGTCTGTCGTCCATAACTTACTCGGGCGCATGCCAAGGCGTAGGGAACTTCCACATAGTAATGTGCATTACACATGTGACGAAGCCCTGCCAGTCGTTCATATGTTCTGTCGAGGCTGAAAGCTCCAGCTGAAATCAGCGAATTGCATGGAAACTGGCTGTATTTAACCGCAGGGACATCTTCAATGAACGCCTTTCAAGGTATCACGACGCGATAGGCTGACTGAGAGTTCAGACTCCGGTCATTGTTAGTTCCGAATGGTCCCCACGTGTGGACTTCAGCCAATCGCCGCCCGGCAGCCCGGCCAGCCGTCTGTCGGAGTGTTTTGTGAGCGGCTGTAAGCTCATCTCATCTGAGCTGGCTGGCTGGCTGGCTGGCTGGCTGGCAGCCGCATCCCGGTCGCCGCTGGAATTTCAGCCGCGGCGGCGGCGGTGGCTCATCCGGCCTGGACGCCTGCCAGCGCCACTGGCCTCAAGTTGGGGCAGGAGGGCACCGAATACTGTGACACATCGCCAAGCTGGTGGCACGCGGCGAACACGTGGGGCGATGCTCAGAACGGCGTGAAGGCTGACCCTGAACGGTTATGTAATGATCTGAATGCAATTACTCTCTTCTTTTTTAGCATGATTTGATTGAATGTTTTTAGATATGTGAGATCCTTCTCAAGAGATATAATTTACCCTGGAGGGATTAATTAAGGCTGCATTTGTTCGAAATACGACTTTTAATTCCGGAACTCGGTGTCTGACACCGTGCCTGTCGATATTGGCAGCATGGCAGCGTGGCAGCGTAGTAGCCGTGGCAGCGTGGCAGCGTGTCAGCGTGGCAGCGTGACAGCGTGTTAGCGTGGTAGCGTGGTAGCGTGACAGCGTGGCAGCGTGACAGCGTGTAGCGTGGCAGGCGTGACAGCGTGTTAGCGTGGCAGCGTGGCAGCGTGGCAGCGTAGTAGCGTGGCAGCGTGGCAGCGTGGCAGCGTGACAGCGTGGCAGCGTGGCAGCGTGGCAGCGTAGTAGCGTGGCAGCGTGCAGCGTGGCAACGTGACAGCGTGACAGCGTGGTAGCGTGACAGCGTGGCAGCGTGACAGCGTGACAGCGTGACAGCGTGGCAGCGTGGCAGCGTGGCAGCGTGGCAGCGTGGCATCGTGACAGCGTGACAGCCGTGGTAGCCGTGCAGCGTGGTAGCGTGACAGCGTGGTAGCGTGGCAGCGTGACAGCGTAGTAGCAGTGGCAGCGTGACAGCGTGACAGCGTGTAGCGTGACAGCGTGGTAGCGTGGCAGCGTGGCAGCGTGACAGCGTGACAGCGTGGCAGCGTACAGCGTGGCAGCGTAGTAGCGTGGTAGCGTGACAGCGTGGTAGCGTGGCAGCGTGACAGCGTGGCAGCGTGGCAGCGTGACAGCGTGGTAGCGTGACAGCGTGGTAGCGTGGCAGCGTAGTAGCGTGGCAGCGTGGCAGCGTGGCAGCGTGGCAGCGTGACAGCGTGACAGCGTGACAGCGTGGCAGCGTGGTAGCGTGGTAGCGTGACAGCGTGGTAGCGTGGCAGCGTGACAGCGTGGCAGCGTGGCAGCGTGGCAGCGTGACAGCGTGACAGCGTGACAGCGTGGCAGCGTGACAGCGTGGTAGCGTGGCAGCGTGACAGCGTGGCAGCGTGGCAGCGTGGCAGCGTGGCAGCGTGACAGCGTGGCAGCGTGGCAGCGTGGCAGCGTGGTAGCGTGGCAGCGTGGCAGCGTGGCAGCGTGGCAGCGTGGCAGCGTGGCAGCGTGACAGCGTGGCAGCGTGGCAGCGTGGCAGCGTGGCCTTCCTTCTCCCCCGGAGGTGTGAGCGAAACTGGCCGGTGTTTGTCTTGGACAGCCTCTGTCTGTAGGCTCGAGAGCGCGACGAAATTAGCCTGAAAGCGTTAACGTTTAAACGCTTAAACATCGCCCCCATGTTCCACCTATGACCGTTATTTTTCCTGGCTGCTGCGAGGCAGCGCGAGTCACACTAGCCGAGTCAGTCCAGCCGAGTCAGACCAGCCGAGTCAGTCCAGCGAGTCAGTCCAGCCGAGTCAGTCCAGCCGAGTCAGTCCAGCGAGTCAGTCCAGCGAGCCAGTCCAGCGAGTCAGACCAGCGGGTCAGACCAGCCGAGCCAGTCCAGCGAGTCAGACCAGCGGGTCAGACCAGCCGAGTCAGTCCAGCCGAGTCAGACCAGCGGGTCAGACCAGCCGAGTCAGTCCAGCGAGTCAGTCCAGCGAGCCAGTCCAGCGAGTCAGACCAGCGGGTCAGACCAGCCGAGTCAGTCCAGCCGAGTCAGACCAGCCGAGTCAGACCAGCCGAGTCAGTCCAGCGAGCCAGTCCAGCGAGTCAGACCAGCGGGTCAGACCAGCCGAGTCAGTCCAGCCGAGTCAGTCCAGCGAGTCAGTCCAGCCGAGTCAGACCAGCCGAGTCAGTCCAGCCGAGTCAGTCCAGCCGAGTCAGTCCAGCGAGTCAGTCCAGCGAGCCAGTCCAGCGAGTCAGACCAGCCGAGTCAGTCCAGCCGAGTCAGACCAGCCGAGTCAGTCCAGCCGAGTCAGACCAGCCGAGTCAGTCCAGCGAGTCAGACCAGCGGGTCAGACCAGCCGAGTCAGTCCAGCGAGTCAGTCCAGCCGAGTCGGTCCAGCGGGTCAGACCAGCCGAGTCAGTCCAGCCGAGTCAGTCCAGCCGAGTCAGACCAGCCGAGTCAGTCCAGCCGAGTCAGACCAGCCGAGTCAGACCAGCCGAGTCAGTCCAGCCGAGTCAGTTCAGCGAGTCAGTCCAGCGAGTCAGACCAGCCGAGTCAGTCCAGCCGGGTCAGACTAGCTGAGTCAGACCAGCCGAGTCAGACCAGCCGAGTCAGACCAGCCGAGTCAGACCAGCCGAGTCAGACCAGCCGAGTCAGTCCAGCCGAGTCAGACCAGCCGAGTCAGACCAGCGAGTCAGTCCAGCCGAGTCAGACCAGCCGAGTCAGTCCAGCCGAGTCAGACCAGCCGAGTCAGTCCAGCCGAGTCAGTCCAGCCGAGTCAGACCAGCCGAGTCAGACCAGCCGAGTCAGACCAGCCGAGTCAGACCAGCCGAGTCAGACCAGCCGAGTCAGACCAGCCGAGTCAGACCAGCCGAGTCAGTCCAGCCGAGTCAGACCAGCGGGTCAGACCAGCCGAGTCAGTCCAGCCGAGTCAGTCCAGCCGAGTCAGACCAGCGGGTCAGTCCAGCCGAGTCCGTCCAGCCGAGTCAGTCCAGCGAGCCAGTCCAGCCGAGTCAGACCAGCCGAGTCCGTCCAGCCGAGTCAGACCAGCCGAGTCAGTCCAGCGAGTCAGTCCAGCCGAGTCAGTCCAGCCGAGTCAGACCAGCCGAGTCAGACCAGCCGAGTCAGACCAGCCGAGTCAGACCAGCCGGTCAGACCAGCTGAGTCAGACCAGCCGAGTCAGACCAGCCGAGCCAGTCCAGCCGAGTCAGTCCAGCGAGCCAGTCCAGCGAGTCAGACCAGCCGAGTCAGACCAGCGGGTCAGACCAGCCGAGTCAGTCCAGCGAGCCAGTCCAGCGAGTCAGACCAGCCGAGTCAGACCAGCCGAGTCAGTCCAGCCGAGTCAGACCAGCCGAGTCAGTCCAGCGAGCCAGTCCAGCGAGTCAGACCAGCCGAGTCAGTCCAGCCGAGTCAGTCCAGCGAGTCAGACCAGCCGAGTCAGACCAGCCGAGTCAGACCAGCGGGTCAGACCAGCTGGTCAGTCGCACCAGCCAGGCCACCGCGCCGCGACGCATAAATGGGACCGTTTGGTGGGGCCACGGCCGACGCCGGGTCGAGTATTTCGGGATCATCATGACGTCAGCCGCCGCGCTCGCTCTGGGGGTGTGTGGTGGGGTGTGGTGTGTTAGCTCAGTTTGTTCGATCGCGTGGCAGTGGGCTCAGCCCGCCCCTGGCCAACTGTCGGCGTCGGGGGCGTTTTATGCAGTCGGTACCGGTGTGCAGTGGAATTTTCCAGTCTTGCAACTGCACCTGTTCGCCTTTATTTGCCAAGTCTGGATGAAGCTGTTCGCCAAGTCTGATACTGTGGCATTTTCAAGGTGCTAGGCATCCGGTGGTGCAGCTATTTGACCATTTTAATATATATATATATATATATATATATATATATATATATATATATATATATATATATATATATATATATATATATATATATATATATATATTATATATATATATATATATTATATATATATATATATATATATATATATATATATTTATATATATATATATATATATATATATATATATATATATATATATATATATATATATATATATATACATATACATATACATATACATATACATATACATATACATATACATATACATATACATATACATATACATATACATATACATATACAGGGAGACGACGGGGCGTCCGCGCAGGACAGCGGGTGCAGCGGCGGCGACACCGCACCGAGAGAGACGCCGACCGGCGGTACCGTGATGCAGCACCACCGACTCTGACACCTGGCCAGCACCCCCACCTGTCTTACGACCGCGCGCTCATTCAGGTGCAGCTCACGCCACCTGAGCGCGCCTGTGACACCGCCAGCGAGCGCGCGCGGAGACCGGGTGGAGGTGACATCACTCGGCCCGCAGCAGCGCCCTGCTCCCAGATGAGCATCGGTCATTTAAACGTCCGATCTTTGAGCAGCAAGCTAGATGAAATCAACCTCCTATTAAGCGACCACAAACTCGATATACTCTGTCTATCAGAGACGTGGCTCACACCTCAAGTTCTGGACACATTCCTGGTGTTCCCAGGCTACGCCATTCTCAGACGTGACCGTGACACGCGCCGCGGAGGCGGTGTTGCGATCCTACACCGGGTAGAAATGCGGCTTCAGCGACTCGCCACGTCGGCGGACGGACCTCTGGAGACCCTGTGGGCGTCAGCAATGTGGCCGGGTGGTCGACCAATTACGGTGGGCGTTATATACCGCCCGCCCGACAGCCCGGTGACTCCCAGTCTGGAGCACCTGCAGGAGCAGCTTCGAGAGTCCGCCGGCGCAGGAAGGCCCGTGTTTCTCCTGGGCGATACCAACTTTAACGTGATGGACACCAGCTCGTCCCAAGTACGCCGCTACTCCGACATTATTAGCGAGCTGAATATGGTACAGCTGGTGACCAGCCCGACCCACCTCAGCCCAACTCCGTCGGCACTAGATCACGTCATCACCAACATGCGAGAACCGGCGCCTGAGATCGAGGTGCTCCCTGACGTCATCAGCGACCATCAACCCGTCATCATGAGGGCGCGCCTGGGGCGGGTGCGGAGGGACCCCCAGTGGCGTACTCAGCGCGGCTGGAGACGCGTAGACTGGAACGCCATCTGTCATGATCTGCTGCTGTCGGACTGGAGTCAGGTAGATGGCGCCACTGACGTCGACGGGTGCGTGCAGCAGTTCATGGCTGTTTGGAACGCTGTGGTGGACAACCACTGCCCAGCGAGAAGAACGCGCGTCACGAAGCCGCACTGCCCCTGGCTGACCGACGACCCGTCCTTGAGAGCGCTGATGGCTGAGCGGGACAGCGCCCGCGACACCTGGCTGTGTCTGTGTACACCAGAGGCAAGGGCAGACTTCACCAGACTTCGCAATCACGTCAAGAGCCGCCTCATCTCGAGCAGGCGTGAGTTTCTGTGTGGGGAGATGGCGTCTGGTGGCCACCGTCGCTTCTGGCCGACCTTCAAGAGGTTTGCCGTTACAACCTCGCCGCCGGCCGGGAGCGCATCTGTGGCGAGCCCTGAGAACGCCGAAACGGCTGCGGACGAGCTCAACCGCCATTTCTCATCCGTGGGAACCCGCATCGCCACCGACCTGCGGAGCGCAGTCATCGACGGCAGCAAGAGGCCCAGACCACCCACCGTCTGCGCAGCCAGCTTCTCCTTCCGACCGGTGACGCTTCCGGAGCTCTCCCGGTGCATCCGACGTATGCGCGCGTCGCGAGCTGTTGGTCTGGACGAGGTGCCACTTCAGGCTGTGCGCGAGTGTTTCCCAGTTATCGGCCCACATCTGATAAAACTTATAAATATGTCAATCGTCACCAAAGTGTTCCCCGATAGCTGGAAAACTGCATGTATTGTTCCCATCCCAAAGTCACGTGACCCTGCCGTTCCGTCCGATTATAGACCGATTTCTTTGCTTAGTGTTTTGTCTAAAATTTTAGAAAAAGTAATTTGTACACAACTGACCGAGTTTTTAAACATCACAGGGCTTCTGCATTCATCCCAATATGCATACAGATCTCACCATTCAACAGAGGACGCCGTGCTCGCCGCTGTCGAGCGCCTGGTCACCAACATCGACGAAGGCCTTGTATCGTCGGTAACGACGATGGACCTCTCGAAGGCGTTCGACAGCGTCGACCACGGCCTCCTCCTCACAAAATTGTCATGGTATGGTGTAAATGACGTGGACTGGTTTAGGAGTTATTTGAGCGGCCGAAGGCAGATGGTGCGTGGTGGACGGTTGACTTGTCCCGTGACTTGTGGTGTGCCCCAGGGCTCGATTATTGGTCCAGTCTTGTTCATTTTGTTCTCAAACGATTTATATGGATATTTGACCCATGGCCGCCTCATCTCCTACGCTGACGACACCGTGCACGTTGACTGCGCGTCCCCTGACGGACCTGGTCTCGCCGGGCTAAAAATTAGACTGGAGCTCACCTTGCGTGAGCTCCAGTCTTGGTTTGATTCTAACTCTCTCAAAATGAACGCGAAGAAAACTGCTTTCATGCTTGTTGGCTCAAAGAAAAATTTGGCAAAAACGGATAAATTTCGGTTTGAATTAAATGGTTCCGAGGTGCAGGCCTCGACCAGCATCAAAATCCTCGGCGTCGTGGTGGACCGTGGTCTGTCATGGGACGCGCATGTCTCGAGTGTCTCCAAAAAATGTAACGGTATCCTCGTCTCTCTGTACAAAGTTCGGCATTACTTCACCTCAGAAGCCCTTAAAATTATAATCCAGGCGTACGTGTTCCCACATATCACGTACTGCCTGTGCGTGTGGGGAGGGGCGACCAAGGGTCAACTGGTCAAAATCCAAAAACTGATAAACTTTGCCGCTCGTATCGTCACAGGACTCAAAAAGCATGATCATATAACCCAGGCTCTAAATTCTTTAGGATGGCCGAAGATCGAGACCCTGGTGGCGCGCCGCGACGCCGTAAAGGTGTTTAAGGCGCTCAGAGAGGAGGGAGCGCCACCCGAGATACGCGCTATGTTCACCCCACGTGCCGCTGTTTCCACACGCGAGACGCTCGCTTCTGATCGAGGTAGCCTCCACCTGCACAAGTGCAGATTGACCGCCTCTCAGAAGGCTTTTTCGTATCGGGCTGCAGTTGTCTGGAACCGCCTGCCACCACAAGCTTGTGCCGCCCATTCATTGGATGGTTTTAAGACCGCTATGCGAAGTGTGATTTTACCGATGTAGTGTAGTGAAGTGTACTCGTTTTTATCGTATTTTGTATATTATTTGTAACACTGACATGAAACCAGAATAGCCACCTCGTGGATGGTTTTTAATACACTGATTGAATATACATATACATATACATATACATATACATATACATATACATATACATATACATATACATATACATATACATATACATATACATATACATATACATATACATATACATATACATATACATATACATATACATATACATATACATATACATAATATACATATACATATACATATACATATACATATACATATACATATACATATACATATACATATACATATACATATACATATACATATACATATACATATACATATACATATACATATACATATACATATACATATACATATACATATACATATACATATACATATACATATACATATACATATACATATACATATACATATACATATACATATACATATACATATACATATACATATACATATACATATACATATACATATACATATACATATACATATACATATACATATACATATACATATACATATACATATACATATACATATACATATACATATACATATACATATACATATACATATACATATACATATACATATACATATACATATACATATACATATACATATACATATACATATACATATACATATACATATACATATACATATACATATACATATACATATACATATACATATACATATACATATACATATACATATACATATACATATACATATACATATACATATACATATACATATACATATACATATACATATACATATACATATACATATACATATACATATACATATACATATACATATACATATACATATACATATACATATACATATACATATACATATACATATACATATACATATACATATACATATACATATACATATACATATACATATACATATACATATACATATACATATACATATACATATACATATACATATACATATACATATACATATACATATACATATACATATACATATACATATACATA